>JACBYL010000796.1:0-84081 GCA_015266385.1 Trichoderma oligosporum | reverse complement strand
TATAATTATTACTATATTATATCTTAAATATAATTAAAAAGCTAAAATCTCTATATTTTTAGTGAAGAATATAGAGAGTATAAAAGGCTTAATATTCCTATTTATATTCTATAAGGTGGGGAATGGTATTTATACCGTCCCCACCTTATATAAGTATATTCTAGTCTATGCGGTCCCTAATACAGCTATTGGAAGTAAAGTGGATGTATCCTAAAGAGGAATTCTGTTTTGGAAACTTGAGACATCTTACTAATATGCAGCCTCAAGCAAGCTACATAATGTGATGACAACTTAATAGGTTAATAATACTCCTAAGCGGGTTGTTAATCGAGATGGGGGGCTCCGCCGAATTTAGAAGGATTTATTACAATCTTTGCTCTATCGGCCCTGTGGATTGTATAAACAATTGTCCCATAATAATATCAAGAATTTGTATGAACCCCATTAATCTATTCTATATTAGTATATTATATATATACCTGGTAATAAAAGTCGTGAAAATTTGGGCAGAGGAGAGTTGCGGAAAGCGAAATCTCGTTGGCTATCTAAAGAAATTGATCTTGACTGAACGTTTAGCCAAAAGATAAACAAAATATCAAATGTACAACCTAAAGCAATACTTGATATTTGCTGCAGCCTTACTGACTATTCACCACCATGCACTGGCTTTGGAATGGAATGCAACATACGAACATAAGCCAGCCCCATTCAAGTTGGCAGTGAATCCAGAGATCATCGCATTGGCTCATCAGAAGGCTTCTTTGACTCGCTACCCGGTCGATGTCGAGCAGCCAGATTGGAGCGATGGACCTCCCGTGCATAATTCTACATCGGTTCGGGACTATTGGGTCAATGAATACAACTGGACCAAGGTCCAAAGTGAAATCAATTCACAGTAAGTAGACGTGCAAATTTGGAGCCCTTTTACCATTCTTCCAACTCAGCTTTTCCGAATGTTTAACTAAACATGGGAATTCAAGATTCAAAATGTTTACTACTACAGTGGATGCTAGGCCACATTCCGACTATGAAGAACCAGTGCCTCTGCATTTCGTGCACCATCGTTCCAAACGCTCAGATGCCATTCCACTACTGTTTATTCATGGATGGCCAGGGTCTTTTCTTGAGGTTGGCAATTTGTTAGAACCTTTAACAAATCCATATGATGAGTCGCTACCTGCCTTTCATGTTGTGGCTCCATCTATACCTGGTTTCGGTTTCTCGCCTGCTCCAACACGCCCACTCTTCGGACCTCGCGCTGCGGGAGAAGCCTTCAACAACTTGATGCTTCAACTAAATTACCCACACTATGTTATCCAAGGAGGAGACCTTGGAGGGTTTATTAATAGGTTTATGGCTTCGTCTCACCCAGAGACCGTGCTTTCGGTACTCTGCAACTTTTGGCTTGTGCAGCCCAACTCAACAGACTTTGCTCGATATTATGCCGGAAATACTACAAATGACGAAAACTACGTGATTGAAGAATTCTGGATTTTTGAGAATACGAGCAGCGGATATCGCTTTGAGCAACAGACTCAGCCTTTGCAGATTGGACATGCTATGACCGACAGCCCTGTTGGTTTTGCTATGTACATTTACGAATTCATGTTTCTCACAGTACAGCATTATGTGTGGAGTGCCAAGGAAATTATCACTTGGTCCTTGATGTATTGGATTCAAGGTCCGTATGCTGGTTTCAGATTCTACAAAGAAAGCGTCAATGTAAGAGACCCTGTGTCGGATATCATGCATGCATCGAAGGCACAATCTGCTAATTGTTACTAAAGGATCACATCCTTGAGAATGGTCTGCTGATTAACTCCACAACCTTTCCCTACATCCACCAGCCAGTTGCTATTTCGGAGTTTCCAGCCGACATCTGGTACAGAACTGTAAGTTTTAGCATGTTGAGAGCTTCAGCTGTAACTTTTCACTAATAATTTCGTTTTAGCCATTGGACTGGGCCCAGCGAGGTGGTAACGTTGTAGTAAAATATGTCCATGAAAATGGAGGGCACTTTCCGTCCATCGAAACTCCCGATCTCATAATAAATGATATACGATCATTCTTTGGGAATGGCACCCTAGCTAACACAACAATGTTTGGCCGCTAGCAAATTCCACAGTTTGGGAGTTGCATGTAATGTAAAACACAAACAATAGGATATTGAACCAAGTTTTCTCTCAAGGTCAGTCATATTTTAGTCAGCTCCTATTAAGTTGCAAGCTAGCCAGTGGGTCGAAGCACACCAAGTTAGAGATCACTAAGTTCGTTCTAGAAGCGGACCAAATTTCCATACTTAGCTAGTTGTTTCCTCATCTGCTACTTCAGGCGGCTGGCAGAGTTCCGGAGTTGTCCGCTTTATAGGGCTGACAAGAATATGGAGGCAGCTCAGCTACAGGCGTCATTCTTAAGATTGCTATATAGTTATAAGGATATGTTTCATCAAATCAGACAATGGATTCTTAGTTCTATCATTCATCTTCTTGTATAAACAATACTCTTTGTCATCCTGATTAAAAGCCCATCCTAGGCTCGTTGTAATAAGTTACCACATATTTTACGAACACGTCGATAGCTACAATGGCGCCTCCACAAATGTCTAGAGAATGGAATAAGGTATAATTATGGTTACGTTACCGCAAATTATTTGGCACAAATGCTAATCAATAATAGTTCGCCGCTACAAATCCAGTATATATCAATCATAATGAGGATTTGGAGACAGTCCGCAAAAATATTAATCAACAGAGCTTGGATAATATGGCTCTGTTAACGGAGCCTGCAATGGCCGCCCTTGCCGGTGTCAAGGCTACGGATGCTACAATTTCTTTACCACATGCGCCAAATCACAAATTTGCAATTCGAGTCTACTCCCCTGACTATAGTAGCTCAAAATCTCTTCCTGTGATGCTTTATTTCCATAACGGATATTGGGCTACTGGTAACGTTAATGGTGATGATCTAGGCTGTCGAGCTATGATTGGTCATGGCAATGAGATCATCATCATTTCATTTGAGTATCGACTTGCGCCAGAGAATTCGTGGGATACCATCCTTTCGGATGCAGAAAATGCACTTGAATGGATCAATCAGAACGCATCTATGTATGGAGGTGATACTCGAAAGGGGCTATACATTGGGGGCGCTACCGCGGGTGCGCACTTGGCAGCAGTTACTACCATTCGCGCCCGCGACCGACACCCTTCAATTAAGCTTGCTGGCCAATGCTTGATTGTCCCTTCAGTAATGGTATACTCGGGTCCGCAGTCAGTGCCATCTGAGTGGGCCAAAGAAGTAACCTCTCATCAAGAAAATGCTGAGGCCCCTGTGTTTGGTGAAAGAGACTGGCAGAAATATCTATCTCTGCTGAATGTTCCTGAAGCTGAGAGGAATAAGGGGGAGAACTTCCCCATTTGGGCCGACCTAAAGGGGCTTCCCCCGACATATCTTGCTATGGATGGACCGGACCCCATTCGGGATGAGGGCTATCTGTACGAGGCAATGCTTCGGAAGGCTGGCGTGCAAACTCGAACCGACCACTACGAACTACCCAATTGGTAAGTTATGCCGCGCATTTAACCTGATAGTTGATCTGAACTCTAATAAAAGTAACAGGTTCGTCCAATTTCCACAACTGCCATCAACTGCTAAAGCTGGAATGGAGCTGGCAACAGCAGTTCGGTGGTTACTAGAAACGAAAAAGTACACTATGTAATTTGAACAACTTACACTTGCCTATAGGAGAATAAAATGACCCTTATGATAGGCTATAGTAGAGTCTCTATTTATATATATATATATATATTGATAGTTGTTGATTCCATATGATACCTTAATTTATATGTCAATGTTTATTTAGCTACATTTCTACAAGGCGTGCTATATAGCAATTATACTTGATCATAATTCTAACCGAATTTCTCTCCCATTCACCTCATTACCAACTGAGGTTCGCTGTTAGTAGCTTGATGCTATGCGTTGTAATAAACTGCCAAGTGCTTAAAACATTGAGTGAAAATAGTTAAAGAGTAACTGAAAATTATATATAGGAACCACAATATTACTATTATTATCAACAGCTACAGCATACTGATCCAATGCTAGATTAACTCTGAAGTGAATAATACAGCTTTCAGAAAAATTATACTTGGGCGATTGGTCGCTTGGCGTGGTCCAGCTTGGTGAGATCTGTCTTCGTTAGTCGTTGCCACTTATGGAAATGACCGTTATCTTCCACAACCGACACCTGCATCCCCCATGTGTCGGTTCTCTTCACAGTGGCTGATACTGCCTTATAAGCTTCCATAACCCTAGGCTTCGCAACATCACGATCGTGCTCTTCCCGACTCTTCCATCCGCTGATCATCACCCCTCCTTTTCCTAGTGCTGCATAACCCCTTTTGTCAGAGAGCACAGGCTGTTGGATCTCGCCCCAGATATAGCCGAGGCAAGCGTCGGATTGCTCAATTGCGTTGAAAAACTCATCCTGCTTCGATCTGAACGCGTCCTCGTCGATTCCCCAAAAAAACACCACGTTGGTTTGAGGTGCGTAGAGTACTCTCCTGTCTGGGGTATTGGGGATAATGACATAAAGATCGGTTCTCTCTCTGTCCATGATATCCCATAGCAACTTAGGAACTGCTCCGCCGATTTCTTGCTTATGCACGTCATGCTGGCGACGAGTATTGTAATCTAAACTGTCAGAGCCATAACAACGACATAAGGCCAACATGGACTAGTATCTTTACCAATAAAGTGCATTGCGATATTGGACTCTTTATAACTTCGACCCCAACCAGCCCGCACAACTCCGGGAATTTGTTCAGCTCCCGCTCGGAAGGCTTCTAGCCAATCCCTGCCATCCTGTGTCGCCAGGTCATCGATTGTATGATCACCAATGTCAGTAATGACAATTTCCATCACGGGTTGGACCATGTTGAAAGTCAGGCAATCTCAGTAATACAGAAATGGAAGAATGTAGATGAATATTGGGTGATCAATATTTTTCGTTGCCTGTTCTTTGATATAAAACCGCACCGAATATGACTTTATATACCTACATGGCGAGCTACTAGCATCGCATCATATATTTTCAGTGTTGTGAGATTATATCACAGTCTGTTGGAGTAATAGCGTGTAGCTTAATGGCGCTATTGTTGATATGGAATCAATTTTCCACTTGCGCACTGATTATGCATTTCTATGATATACAGTATAAACACGTTACATAGAGTTGCGCATCAAGCTCAATGCTATTCACGTAGTAATAATAGTCGCTAGGTGAATCATCTCGCAGAGGAAACAAAAACGATAGCTAATTTGCGCCAGGTAGCTGGTGGTTATTCACATTTCCGTAACAGCCACCTGCGGTTGCAACATCGCTGACATGTGAATACGTGGCCGATCTCCATTTATTCGAGCAAGCGCCTAGATATCACTGATTATTAACCTTTTTTAATTAATAATAAACTTTGAACTTTGCCAAGAAGAAAGTTCGCAGGCCGGATAATGGGCTTAACCGTGCTGATTCCAAAAACAATATCCCTATTGGTATCGGCGTGGGTTAAAGTAGGAACTATTTCCGATAGAGTATCTCTACACCACATGTGCACTCACACTATTTGTTACCCTAAATAAACGTATTGTAATACTTGTAGTACATCTGATAGCTTATTGTTTTTATTATCCAGTGGCTGGAAACCTTTCGTTACACGATTTCATGACCAAAGCTACATGCAAATATATCTGATAATTCAGACCTGCGCGGAAATTCCTCAGAGCAAAGTAGGCACTAAGGAAATAATTCAATAGCTCTTTGAAATACCATCTATCAGATACAGTGCCCAATATAAATACGTATCTATAATAATTCTTAATTCGTATTTCGCTTCGTATACTTGGCAAGCCCCCTTTTAGTAGATGCCGCCTAGATGATCTTACATTATAGAATAAAAGAAGGCGCCGTCTTCCTCATGAGAATGGCGATACTGTTTGTTCCCCTGGTAAAACATTGAAAAGAAAGTTATTAAACTTAAAACCTGCAAAATCTCCGAATTCGTCATCATAGCCCAGAGCGCTACCTTTAGGGAATGAATGAAAGTTGGTTAAGTTATCGAGTCTCCGCTGCAGCTGATCCCGCTCGTCTTTGACTATGTCATACGCAGCTTCAAGTTTTTCTACTTTGTTAACAAGGGTCTGAAGCAATTTCTCCTTCCTTTCTCGATAAGCCCGTTGACTAAGACTCGTATATTAGCCTCGACTTATAAATAAAATAATGGGCTGTGGATGCTTACGCTTCTCTGTTCTTTCGTCTCTTTGATAGCTTACGTACGACTGTGTTATCTAAAGTTGATATTTGTGGTGATGAAGGAGATTGAGATCGACTTGTAGGAGCTAATGATGACAGATTTAACATATCTGCTGAGACTTCTGAAACGCCATCAAATCGCTGAGTGATAATTGACTCGGCGGGAGAGTCATATGTTGGTGGAGCCAAAACCGCTTGCTTGGTAGGCAAGAAACATTTCATCACTTCTGTATATGCTTCCTAATCACTTCTTAGCTCCGCTTCTGGGGCGAGTTCACGACTAAGGGAAGTTCACGTACGTTGTATGTCATATCCATCGGCCCCTGCATATCGTAGAGGAATTGACTCTCATCCCAAGTGGAAGTAGAAGTGCCGACATCTTGCAGATCCATATTACAGAGCTGACAATTGGATAAAAAGAAAAGAATTGAGGATATTGATGATTATCTGGATTCTAATATTGAAGATCTTATGAACGTGAATGGACTTCAGAGACATAGTCCTATAAGTTTAAAGTTGCTAGTGGTGCTTACTCATATGTGACGTATAGGCTCCTGGGAGCACCGAGGCAACCATGGAGAGTAGAGCCTGATTAGGAATCCGCTCATTTCCCTTCCTGGCATAGCTATGCTCCGGAAGAAACTTTGAAATTACTAACGCCATAGAGTATCGTTTTCTAGAACAAATTTTCGACTAGTACGGCAGAGCCGAGTCACAGAAATTGAGAGGATGGGGACATTAACTCATCTTCGTGTATAGCATGATGGCCACAGCACTAAAGTATGAAGGTTTGCCCGGTCTTGCGTACGGATGCGTCCATTAGAAGTGAGCACCTTGTATGTACATCAACTCTTCTCAGTAGAACACGAGTACAGGAAAAGAACAAGGTAAGTAGAGGATGGTGAACAGGGGCTAGGAGCGAAGGATACTATTAATTGACTAGTACAAAGTAGAAACTCGCCGTGTATGAAGTACAGGTACCAATTGAGTACGGTGCTATAGGGGCTTAAGTTTAACTCCTTTATTTCACTAATCGCGCGTAATTGCCGAATTTGGCTTTCTTTCTTATGTCAATTCACGCTCTCGCTAAGGTCCTCGGACGAAGCTTCGGACCAACTACGATCCAATTCACAATGAGATCATTATCGCGAGAACTTTGTCAACACTTAGTAATGACTTCCACTTATTTTTTGTTTTAGCAATATTGACGCATGTCGACCTCACAAGTATGTAGTGTCTCAAAGATTATAAGTATCTCAGCAACGATTTGCATAATTGAGGATGGATTCTAGCAAAGTCCTTCAGAAGCTTCCACCAACATCTACAGCAACACACAGCAAAATACAAAACTTAATACAACGAAGTCAAAAGCACTAGCATGGCAACTAACGAAATTGACTTTTACTCTCATCGTAGGCATTCCCATTGACATATTAATTCTAAATACTAACAAGCCATCATTGAAGGCGAGGGCCCCAATCCTTGGAAGAATGTTATTCTTTTTGAGGAGCTGGGACTTTCTTATAATGCTACATATCTTACATTCGGGGCAGCTGGTGGTGGTGTACAGCATGAAGATTTTCTTAAGAAGAACCCGGCTGGACGTGTCCCATGGATTAAGGACCCTCTAACAGGTTTGTGTAAATTGTATCAAACGGCACTTTGCATTGACAGCTAACCCCTTGACAGGCATAGAACTAACGGAGTCCAATTTAATTAGCGAGTATCTGGCTGATAGATATGATACAAATGGTATCTTTAGCGTGGAAGGTGAACAGAACAAGCTGCTTGTTAAACAATGGCTTGGATTTCAGGCAGCCTCCCAAGGGCCGTTCTTTGCTCAGGTGAATTTGTGCTAAGAATGACGCTATTATAGTCTATTGTTCATCTAACCCTTACATCTCATAGGCCATGATCGCACAGCTAGTGTTGAAAAATGACGATTCGACACAACACTTCCAAGGCTTAGTTAAGAGAACCATCACTACTCTTGATCGCGCGCTTAACGGCAAGGAGTATTTGGTGGGAGACAAGATTACTTTGGCAGATCTGGCCTACATTCCATGGGACCTTACTCTAGACGTTATTCTAACGGGTGACTCAGAGGCCGCAACTTCCGAGGACCGAAAGAAATTATGGCCCAACTGGTACGCATGGCATAATAAGGTCTTGCAGCGCCCTGCTGTGCAGAAAGCGCTTGCTATTCAGAAGAAGGTCCAGGGAAAGGAATAGTGAGTGTACAATAGACGGACCTTTTCTTTTAAAACTTATTTAAATTCTTTATTGAGTTTTGCTATAGAGAAATACTTCATATTGTATACATACATGTGCACAGCAAAAGGAATCTAACTCTACTCCGTATGTAGTACACTTATTTTCTGACAGTACTACCTAGATTATGTTGGAAAAGCTAATACAATAGCCTATTTTTAAAGACTGATCCCACAATTTCAGCTATATAAGCAGTGTCTAACACTCGAATCCTCATTAATTAATAATAGATGCCCTTTCCCCACCACGAATCCTATCTGCGCGCACTCACTTAACGAAAACACGTGAACAGGCCGCACATAACCGTCACATTCATAATATTGTTTCTCAAATAGAAGAATGGAGATTCATGGACACGCGGGAGCCGGCCAAGAATAGCTACATGGTTATAGATATAGGCAATCTACTATTACATATGCCATTAGCGCCTACATGGCGCAGCGGGCACGTTAATGCTTATTTTCTAGTAAGAATTAAGCTTGAAGATCGCGCGCAGCTTCTATTGGTGTGAGATCTTTATTCTCATTCATGTACTTGGTAAAGCAGTTGTGTTAAAGCTGTTGTGTTACAGAAGTTGAGTAAGACCAATCATGTGTAAGACTTAACTATGCGCTATGATTTAGATGGCTGGACATTGGTTCGATAAAATAACTCTCGGGTTAGGATTTTGGGATTTTTGAGGGATTCATTCAGCTGTTATGTTATCTTTAGTTTAAGAGCTTTTGGGCAGGTGAATATGGCATAATATAATAAGGTGGGGGTTGATCAGTTGATCAATGTCTTAACCAGCCTATCGTTGGACAAGAACTGAGTATTCCGTAATGGGGTAGTGATTTTCGAAAGGGGGACGTGCTCAAATAAGTGAGTTGACAAAGGTGTTACAAATTCAATAGATACCAATGTAACCATTACTTTGTACAGAGTGGACTCATTCAGCTCGCTTGGTCTCAACCAATTTCAATGGTGATAGCGGCTAAACAGGTGGACTATTGGCAGGATGGGCCCCCAAAATCCCTCGTTCCCTCAAGACAACTATAGGTACGTATGTAGATCTCTACTTTCGTCACAACATTCTTGTGTAAGGTTATTGATTGGATGACCTTAAGCGAGATTAATGGGTATATGCATGGGCATTGCACGAAGGATTCGTTCTCTATACCGAGGCAACGAGGCTCCAAGTACTACTAAGCATATATGCTAGAAATTCGAATGGTTGTTTATGAGTAGTCTTATTCAATCAGACTGAACCTGCAGCCAAATGCCTCACCGGTTTGACGATTTATGTGACCTATAAGACTACACAGCCAACTGTCTTCCATAACAACAGAGACTTGGGTCGTCTTCTTTCAATCAGCAGAATCCAGTCACAATTCTAGACTTCATGACCTAACGGACGGTCATAACTTATCATATCCCTTTCATTACAGATTAAGCCTTAGATATCTTTGCATAATATAAAAAGACATATATCTGCCTATCACTTACATTACTTTGGATAATGGACCAAACAAGCATGGATCCCGCGCCACCAGATGGCATCGACGTTTCGCAACCTTCTGTTGCTCGAATGGTATGGACAGCATCTTTATGATGAGATCAATAACACGATTTTTTTCCCATTTGTCTAATCTAACCTGAAACAAAGTACGACTTTTATCTTGGTGGAAAACATAACTACCCCGCAGATCGAGCTGCCGTGGAGGCAGTGAGAGAAGCATATCCACAAATCATTGAACTTGTTGTCGAAGGCCGCCATTTTCTACGCCGTGTAATTCGCTACATGTGCTCCCAAGGTGTTGATCAATTCATTGATATCGGCTCAGGATTGCCCAGCGCCGATAACACGCATCAAGTGGCTCAGAGGGTAAACTCCAAGGCCCGCGTTGTCTATGTCGATATTGATCCAACAGCCGTGATTCACGGCCAGAAAATACTCAATGGGGATCCCACAACAGCATTTATCCAGGGATCAGTACTCGAGTTAGAGCCCATCTTGAACCATCCGGAGACACAGAACCTCATTGATTTCTCAAAGCCAGTCGGCGTGCTGATGATGGGACTGTTACATTTTTTTTCTGTGGACACAGGCCATGGTATTCTCCAAGCGCTGCGAAAAAATCTTCCTTCAGAAAGTTTGATTAGCTTTACTCATACAACTTCGGACCATCTGGCCAAGGAGGCGATGGACGAAGCTCATGCCACATATGCAAAGACCCCCACGCCATTGATTATACGACCATTGGCTGAGGTTAAAAAAATAGCTAAAAATTTCACCATGGTAGATCCGGGATTTGTCTTTCTCCATGAATGGAGGATGGATATGGCTGAAGAAGGAGAGCCTGAGCCTTATGCAGCACGGCTCTTGTCTGGCGTGGTATTAAAAACATAGTTTTATCGTTTAAAGTTAGCTTTTAATAAGATCAAGTCTCAATTGAGAATGAAGATCCAGAAATATGAACTTTAGAGATGATACAAATATGAAGCATAAACAAAAAGTTCACTTGGAAAAGGTTCTATGGTAACTTGGAAATATAAGCATGAAGCCGATGAATCCTTTTCCATTTATACGAAAGATTACTGTCACAACCTGCTGATATGTCGCGAAATAACCATACGTCGTATATATGTAAACTGACTGGAGCAATAACAACGAAAGGTGAGCCTAATTCAAATAATCATGTGGTCGGATGGTAAAGTGAGGGGAGGGGAGCGGCGCGGAAGTCCCTTCTAGTAACCACAAGAAAGCTGGCACCTGCGCCTAGGCTCTCACTAGGACATAAAGCTCTTAGGCATATATAGAGAGAGAATAAGAGGCTGATGTGAAGCCGTTGGATCAAGACGATGTTGCTAAATACGGAGGAGATGGCCGGGATAGCAGGATGGTGAAGGTATCTGAGCATGAAATATGTTGTGTATTACAGGCATTGGAGTAAGTGGTCTTGCAGAAGAACAAGAAGCGGGGCCATGAGCAATGACGGTGTAGGAAAGCAAGATGTCAAAGAGTATAGGTGAGGAGGATGGAAGTTGGTTTATGAGAGCCCCTATCAATCAGACTGTCCGCAAAGCCGCGCTATTCCCTAGGGGTGTAATTGTGAGGCCTCGCCGACATAGAGTAATCAAAATCTTGGCGGATATTGTTACTATAAATGCTTAGTCTGTTTTGTTAGTAGATAGCGTTTCTGCGCGCTTGGGCAACACTAAGTAAGATCTCAAGAGACTCAATACCTCTCTTTGGCGTCATGAAGCCTGCTAAAACGGATGTTCTCTCCGCTCGATCCGGCGAACCCAGCGATGTTTTCTCTATTAAAAGGGTAAGTCGGATGATTCTGCCGTTCAAGAACGAGTAGATTTATAATTAATAAGCTATTACGATATGGCACACATCAGAATTAATAAGATGTACTTGTATTTGTCTTGTATTTGTGATGTGTTGGCGGTTCGTCTTATTGCTTAAATAATCGCTATCTTCCCCCTGAAAGAGAAAACTACTATACAAAAAGCAGACACGACATGATCTGATTCAAAATCGCCAATTTATTAAATCCATCAACTTAAAGCCTAGAATAAGCTCAGTAACTCACAATGTCTTCCTTCAAGAGCACTGTCAATGTTACCTTCATCGGCACGGCTACTGCCCTTGTTCAAATCGACAACGTCAACCTCCTCACTGACCCCTTCTTCTCCCCCTCTGGCACCGAATGGGAACTTCCTATCGTCCGTCTTAAGGTATCTCAAGACCCGGCTATAAAACCCAAAGACCTTCCCCGTATCGATGCTGTCCTCCTTAGCCACGAGGACCACCCTGATAATTTGGATGAGCCCGGCCGCCTCGTGCTCGAGGGCAAGAAAGTCTTCACTACCAAGGATGGTGCTAGCAAGATCGGCGATAAGGCCATATGCATGGGTCTCGCTCCAGGTGATAAGACAACTCTCGTTGTTGATGACAAGACCTTTGAAATCATTGCTACTCCGGCAGAACATGCCCCACAAGGAGAGTGTATTGGCTTTATCGTCAAGTCTTCTGATTTCGGTACAACCAACGGCCTCCCTAACGTTATTTACTTCTCGGGTGATACTATTTACAATGAGGACGTTGCCAAAAGCTTGAAAGGCTATCACATTAGTCTTTCCCTTCTCAATCTTGGCAGGGCAGCTGTTGATTTTGGTGGTCCTGAACCGCTACAGATTACCATGGATGGCAAACAGGCAGTGCAGCTTGTCAAGGATGCGAACGTGGAGACTGTGATACCGATGCACTTTGAAGGATGGGGCCATTTTTCTGAGGGTAAAGAGGCCCTGACAAGGATTTTTGCAGAGGGAGGTATTAGCGAGAAAGTGTTGTGGCTGCCTCGTGGTGAGCGCAAGACCATCTTTTAAAGTAGATGATGGTGGAACATATTCAGAGGGCAAGGAACCACGATGTTTATTCGAAGCCACTAACTACGTGTCCGAACGCTACCCAAGAAAGAAAAAAATTGAACCCAAATTTTGACCAAGCGCAATATTATACCCCGTCATCGTCTACTATAAAATTGGCAATATAATCATATCCTCGTTCCTTAATACTGTCAATCACGCTCTCGCACCATGATATTAATTCTCGATCATAGAAGTGGTTATATCGGAGAAACTGATATGCCACTCTCGTGGGTAGTGTCGTCGATATAGCACCAAACAGCCTCATATCGTCCTGTAATAGGTACTGAATGCTCTGAAATATCCAAGTTGACATTTGAATTGCTACTTCTGTAATGATAGGGCTCTCAGGGACCTCTCCATGGATTAACAGGGGCTCATGTCTTAACTCTGGATAATCTTCCCTTAGCTTTCTGATGTACACAATGCACATTATTAAGAAGGTCCAGTAGTGTGTCATGGAATTCGCAGTAGTGATATCAGGAAACCAAACGTAATCTTTTTCAGGGTGCTTGCCAAGGATGCGGAATGACGGCTTGTTTGAAAGGCTTTGGAAAGATGCGTTCCAACTACACAGGGCCTCGACGAGGTTTCTGAGGGTTTTAAACACGGCGAAAGGTGAGACTGAGTTGAATGAGTGGTCTTTCAGCCTATCGATATTTACCAATATAGATGGAATTGCAGTGGCTTCGGTCATGAGGGCGTGAAACGAGTTTGGTTTTACATGCTGAAATGGGATTGTCCTCCATTCGTGTGAGGCAAGAAATGTAGGCCGCTTATTGCGAATCGAGTGAATGATCTGCTCAAGCAGTTAACAAGAAAAAAGAAATTGAACGCCTAACATGAATTAGGGCTCTTACCATGGCAGGACGAAGACCAATGAATATCCTATGGGATGGTCCCGACGAATAAGCTGCCGGGGTATGTAACTGGATCAAGTCGCTTAGGCCAGAGGCGTGGGCGGCGCCACTAGCGGCGGATGTCGGCAAGATAATCTATGTATAGACAGATCTCATCAGCTTCATGACCCTGCAAGGGTTACAGACAGTTTAGTACACACCTCCGCGATCATTAGGCACATGATAGCGGCTGCTAGGACGTCAGAGTCTGAAGTATCTATATGATGCAAACTTTCATGAAGCGACTGCAATGCGGCACAATGTGCAGTCAGAGCATCCGATATTGGTGCTAATCCTTTACGACCCCTGGCCAGGATGGACACACCAAGTGCCTTGACAGATGAAGACAAGGCCATCTCGTACCGCCGAGTTGTCGATAGAATTGGCAGCAGCTCAATCCAGGCGCCACATACGCGAGGATAGATGTCTATGTCCCAGTCCGTGAGAGACGGAGTGCAGGAGGGTACATATGGTGAGAAATTCTGGACGACTAGGGAGATGATATCCTGAAAAGGCCAGGTTAGGGACGGCAATACTGCCGCCGCATCATACCTAACTGATGTCCCAACTTTTTTGACTACGCCATCATTGGTATCTGCCGATATCACGGCTGGTTCTTTTCTGAAGTCGCTTCGTCTTTTTCCGGCTTTCCCACCCTCACGCGTACTGGCCTTTATCGATGGTTCAATAGATAGCTGAGATGGTATGAAGACGAGGTCATACTGGTACCCCCCACACTTAATCTTTGTACCTATACACTGGGAGCATGATGGACGTTTTCCATCACACTAGAGATATAAGAGTCAGTGGACATTAGTTCTGTATCCAGAATGCAGATTCCAAAACAATATTTCCCCCAAAAAAAAGGTTATGTTCAGCATACTCACCCCCAGTTTCCTTGCCCTGCAGGTATGGCAAACGGTCAACTTCCGAACTTTCATCGAGCTGTATTTAGAGCTTTGAGTTCCAATATAGGCAAGATACAGCGACTCCCCCGAAAGACACGAGTTAACAGCATATTCAAGATAGAAACTTAAGCCGAGAGCATCGCTTTTAGCTGACACTGGCGGAAGGGCGTTGACATGATGTGGATCCTCTGGGCCGGACCGGAAAGCCAAACCGAAGACAGATGCTACCAAGCCGGCGAGCTTCTGATTGGGGTAATCTCATTCGAGACTAAGCTTGTTGTGGGAGCAAAAACCGCCAAGACTTATTAGCCTACTGATGAATTCCAGCTTAATAATCATTTAAAGGCGTACAGAGTATTGAATAATAGCGCTAACTACAATCAAGAAAGGTATTATATAATTTAATATGTTTTGTTTTTATTGCCAGACAATGGGGTTGTAAGAGGAGTGAAAGAGTCCGTGTGAATGTTATCAAGATATAGCATAGCCTAGCTGCTAGGTAGCAGTTGAATGGCTTTCAATGATTAACTTAATGACTGTGTTTATCTTCAACGAGATACATTGTCGAAGGGGAAGCCTCCTAGAGCCTATAAGTGGGTTACAACTATTTTACTGGTGCTTGGCTGGTTGCTGTCCAGACATTTATTAATAAAAAAATATATTATTACTATCATTCTTATATAACAAGAATTTGGATACTTTGTATTCTCTCACTCACGGCTTACGGTTATGGTTATGGTTATGGTTCCGGTCAGCCTTCATATATTGAAGTCTGTACACCGACAGTGACGCTCTTGTAATGTGGCAACCTCGGTTCAACATCTTTTTTCTACTTCCAACACTAGCATCACACTATACCTTAATATGTGATATGTACACCAACAAAAGGACTCATCTTGAGGGTGGGCAAGATAGTATACAGGACCACTAGGACTTAGGCTAGCATAGCGAAGGACCTCGATCCAGGCACCATTTATCAAATCTCTTTATGTAAAGAGCTACAGACTGTTGCAATTAACTTATATAATACTAAATTACGACGCGGCGTTCTCTAAGATTTGCGAAGACAAACCCGGCAGAGTGGACATCTCATCGCTGAGACTTTGAGCGCTTAAAAATAGCTTGTAAAGTATTACAATCTCTTCTAGTGATACTCCTGGGGTAATTCAACCATGAAAATAGATCCTGACATGCTGAGAAGACAGTCTTAGAATGAATAATCAACAGCTGGTTGGGATCTATATTCATTTTTGCTTTGCATCTATAATCCTCCGCATCCCACTCTCGACCTACTAGTAAATGTGAATGAGGGCTGTTTTTGCCCATGTGCAGTGGTCTGATTTATGATAGGTCTAGAAAACCATGTCTATCTTGAATTTGCATTATAGCCTTGAAATTGCAGAGATATTTATCATGGTAAATATCTATAGAAGTAATACGTTGCGCGTATATAGTATCCTAGTCTAACGAGTATATGAATATGTAACATCCTCAGCAATGCCCATATATTCCATCACTCTCCATACACTCCACAATGAGCGTTGCATAGACGCGAACCCAATAGTGCTATCAAAATGGTGGCCGTTCAGGTAAGCTAGAAACTCATTTTGTGCGGCAAAGAATCTTTGCTGGCCACTAAGGTGTTGGTCTCGCCTTTTCCTCTGCCACTTATCCCAGTGTAGGCCCTCGGCAGTCTTAACCCCCCCTCGTAGCTGAGGCTGTGTGATCTTCCATAAATTTTGGAACTCAATTATTTTCTCTCCTAATGGCTTCCAATGAGCGCCGTGACCTTTGACTAACCCAATATTATTGACAAGAGTCTTCAATGCGACTTCGAATCCAATCTTGTCTCGATGGATGGCTGCGTCAATCTCACTTTTTAAAAAATGCCCAATTCTCTCTTGATATCGCTCGCTGGGAGTGAACGAAGACTGGCCATTGCTAGACAGACTGATGCCATGTTTGCTGGTATTTAGCTGCATCTGAATGGCGCTTGTAGACTGAGTACTGCCAGGACCTCTATTATAAATGCCACTTCCGTTCTGGACTGTACCTTTCGGTGGATTAGTCCTTTCAGGTGAAGTATTGTCTCGGGGCTGGACAGTCTGGCGAGGTAGCACGGTATCCCCAGATTGACTCTGGCTTGTGTTGACATCTCCGTCATCAGACGTCTCAGAGATAGCTATGTTGAGCATACAGATCTAAGTTAGCATTTGTTAATCACTTGGTAGGTATTTACGCAGCACGCACCGGGTGAAAGGGGGTATTCCTTCATCCTATCACCAAAAATAAAATTTCTTGCGCTCTCTATGAAGCCAGGCGGAACAAGATCTGGTTGGCCCCTTTTTTTTAGCATGGTCTATATGAAGGCTTTGATGATTGTTTACTTACCTTTGATCGTTTGCATCTTATCAACTTCGCTCACGGGAACAAACGTGAGAAATGCTTTAGCGTATGCCGCAGCCACAGCCGCAGCATATTCTTGCCACCTTTTGTTCTTATGCGAATCTGCATAATCGCATATACCTCTAATGACAATACAAGGGAAGTCATTCATTAACCCTGCTGCTTCCATTTCGACACAGAGAACGCTTCCACCAAATTGCTTCTTAAGCTTGTTCCGAAGATTGGCGTCTTTGATGACTTGGTTACCTGATGCGATTAAGCCATAATGTATTTCTATATCATTTTCTCTTGGTGGCCGCTGAAGAATCATGTTCTTATCACATAGTTGGCAGTCGTCCTCTCCAGCTAGCAGGTCATTTTCCCAATCATCATCGTCTTCGCTCAGAGGCCTAGTGACATGGCTGTGAGACGACTTATACAGCACATCTTTGAGCGTATTGTACTTGGTAGAGGCTCCCAGATGGTTCAGATAGCTGTGCATTCTGGGAATAGCCTCAGATGAGTTGGCCTGAAATTTGCTGAGGGCTGATAGCAATGCTGTGGGTGGATTGTTCAAAGAACCTGTTCGTCTAAAATTGCCTCCTTGCTCCGCTTTTCCCATATCCCATTGAACGACTCCAGGATATTCATTTATAGGACAACTGACGACTACATCTCCAAGTCGAACATTAGGCGGAACGCCACCACCGATACCTATCATCAATCCAACTTTAATATTTGGGAAAGTAGATACCATCCACGATGCAATCGTTGCTGAGCTATTATTACCAATCCTACCTGAGGGCAGGCAGGCGACAACAATATTATGCTGGCCAATACTACCAAGAGTATACGCATTTGGGTCTCTCGCTGGGTTTGAGAGATCTTTATGCTTAATTTCAAGCATTTGCACCGCTGCCTTCACCTCTTTTGGCAACGCGCAAATCCATCCGACAGTGTAATCACCATAAGTAAATAGTGGAGAAGAAACTTCACTCATGATGACTTTGTTTCTTTTTCGTACAACCTGAAAGAATAAGTTTTATGAAGAACGGCTATCACCGAATAGTGAGTTTGTTGCTCGAAGTACTTGATGCAGTTTTATTGAGAATATTGAGTCAGATAGAAGAGTGGTATTGAGTCAAGTAGAAGAAGAGTGGTAATAATAAGTGTTCGTACAAGCTGTAATGATAAGACCTCATCAGGCTTTGGGGAACATATACCCAATGAGCTTCCTGACAGAAATCTTTCTTAAAACGTTATCAGTAACTATTTCATAGGCTGTGAGTTGTTCGTCAAATGTTATATTGCTACTCCAAACCCCTCTTAATCCAAATATTGGGCCGCGATATTGGGCTGTAATTATTGGAAGAAAGGCTAATTCCCCGCTGTTGGGACAAAGAGTTGGGCATTCTCTTCAATATCATTCGTGTGCCGCACATGAGCTCTTGTTAAATGCCAGCTGGAAATTGACAGGTTATCCAATGCGACATTTGCCGAACTGCACATTGCGCATTGGATGACTATTTCAGTAATGTATGCAACCCCATTCCCGTGGGTCGGCATATCGGCATATCACGTTGATCTTAATTACTTACGTGGCAAACATATTAACCAAAGAACATGCTAAACTAGTATTCTAAATAATATACCAATAATGTGTTTGAGAGCTAAGTGGATATTCTATTCATGTCGTAATCTAGACGCATCTCGTGTTACTGGTTCGTTTTACTTTTTCATCCATTAATCCCGGCGTAATATGCAGCCAATATATACAATTCAAAACCAAAAACAACCTCATAGCACCTTTTTATTCTTTTATTCCAATGTAGCCTTTAGTTATCTAAGCCAGGACAGTTCTCAGAGGTGGTGCTAGTAATGGTGTTGTATGGCAGAGGATCAGTCCAGATCAAGTTGAACGAATCATCCGGATATTCAGGAGCGTTCTTGTCACCCAGAGATTTCACAATGTTAGTGAGCTCGCCATGCTCCCAGCTAGACAGACACTCAATATTAGTTTCAATCATTTTCAAAACCGTACGGAACACACTGATTTCGCAGACTCACCAAATGAGAATGTTGCCTGAGCCGGTGTAATTGTCGACAAGGTCCGCAACGCAGTCAGATTTGGTCTTGCCGCAGCTCGTGTCAACGGTTAAACCGAGGTCCTGAGCCAGAGGGGTGACGGTATCGAGAGGACGAATTCGGTTACCATCTACAACCGGCCAAGTTAGTTCAATTGCGGTCCAAAGCAGATCATCCTAGATTCTTGGGGCGAGTTCACGTACCCTTGGGCTTCTCAGCAATAATGTATTTAATATCATACTGAGAGCTGGCGCCAAAGACGTTTCGCAGACATTGAGCACGTTCTAAGCCCTGGGCGCTCAGATTGGGATCACTGGAATCACTGGGCTTCTCGCCGTGACGAATAAGGTAAACGGTTTGCGCAGAAGCTAGAGCAGCCCCGGCGACAATCAGAGAAGCGACCTTCATTTTGTGTCAAGTTCTTTTTTGTCTGAAGAAACTACTGCTGATGAGAGGATATGATATAGTTACATCAGGAACGGAAGCAATATTTATATCAAGAACCAGGGCCGCGGCAACTGTACCCTTGCTCCGCTCTTTCTCCGTCTACTTCTTCTGGTTTGTCTTTTCTTCTCAGCTCGGCCTTCTCAGCATCTTGTTTAATGTGGAGATCGTGCGCTATTTCCTAATCGTGACCGATGCTCCGTGACTTCGGCAAAGGAACGGGGAAGGGATCGGCACTTAGGTTCCTGAGCGCAGAGACCCGCTGCGATTAGCAAGATCGTGGAGTCCATGTATGAGTGATGGTTACAATAAGTTTTCAGAATTCCCATTCTTTCATGATCTTGAAATGAGTTTCTCGTTTCTTATGTGATAAAACTTCAATCTAATTCGACTCGGAAATTTCCTTTGAGTTCTCGCATTATCCAATTACCTTGTCATATCAACAAGCATCTTTAGCCTCATGGTCTATCGCTCTTAATGTGGAGGCCCCAGCTTGAGGCTCGTCGGCTCGTCCCATTTTCGCCTTGTTCCTAGCGGGAGTCAGCCATCCCGTGTAACACGGGGATGTCACGCTACGTCTCATTGGAAGAAACCAAAAGTAGCGGCAGCATATCTCGGTAGACGTTTTGGGGAAAGAAAGAGGGTTTTTCTTAGCGTTCGATCTTCATCCAACCTATCAGAGAGTTTCGTTTACTATTTTGCGGTCTTTAAGTTCTTCTTTTGCTTTTTTGTTTCCCTTACAAGTCGAATGGTATTGTTTTTGCAGATATAGTAAGAGGTCACGAGGGAGAAGAGCCAGTAAAGCAGTTTACAAAAACATTCCTTTGAGGATATGGGTTATATTGCAAGGCCGAAATAATTATATTACATTAGACGGACGAATAAAATCGTTCCTAGTAGGTTATTCCGGCTCTGGATCTTACAGCTGCCGAATTAAGCACGCCATGTACGCATTAATAATGCGTAGATCAGATTATATTATTACTACAGCGGTACTATTCAGGAATTATCTCATCTATCCAGAAGCATCCATTTGTCCGAGCTGAAATTAGTTGTGTGAGTAAGAAAATACTACTACAACATTCTCTTTTGCAACATTACATCGTGGCGGTGGCTCATATGCAAAAGAATGCCTGACTACCTAGGCAAGCAGCTACTCACGGGGAAGTAACCTTGTGAGCTTACAAGACTTAGTTGACAAGTTGGTTGAGATATTATACTACCCTGTTTCAACACTTATATAATTTTCCATGATCAACCCTTCTTATACTTCGTTTTACTCATTTCTCTTGTCAAAGTCTGCTCTTGCGCTCTCTGCAATAGCATCGTCGATTATAACCCTAAGCGCCAGCATGGCCATTCCCTTCCCACTCTTCATCGCCACCTCGTGAGCTTCATCTGTACCTGCAGCTGCAGCAAATTCGCGACTGTGTAAAGCGACTTTGGGCACAGTTGGGATACCAAAGGCCCCGTGGATGCCAGGCACAATTTGAGTCACATTACCCATATCAGTCGAAGCATTCATGCCCTCCTTCAACTTTGTTTTGACCTTTTCGCCAAGTTTTTCCATATCCTCAATGTAAATCTTGCACAATGTGGGGTTGGAAATGACATGCTCATATGTCGCAGCTCTGGGTTTTTTATATCAGTATAGCTCATAAATGATAAGATGTAAACACAGTATCAATAGCTTCACTTACGGAATGTAATTGATTTTGCAGCCAGTTGCCACCGCAGCTGCCTCTATACAAGCCTTGACTCGTTCTACCAACACCGCTCCTCGACTGCTGTTAGGGCTTCGAACGTACCAATTCATGCGTGTGTAGTCGGTTATGACGTTAGGCACCGTACCACCAGCCTCAATAACTCCATGGATCCTCTCATCAGGACGGATCTGTTGACGTAGGAGAGACACATTGTTATAAGCCGCGACAGCAGCATCCAGAGCGTTGCAGCCATTCCATGGCTCAGCGGCCGCATGTGCTGCTACCCCGCGAAATTCGACGCGGAATTTGTGGCTGGCGATGAGATCAAGGCCAGCCAGTCCCGAGAAGCCGCTTTCTCCAGGCTCGTTGATGTGATTGATAGATAATGGATGAGCCATTATAGACGCAGCAATATCCTCTGCTGGACTGAAGGCTCCAGCATCAATCAGTTTTGCCTTACCGCCGCCTCCCTCCTCGGCAGGTGTTCCCAGAATCCTCAGCCGGCCCTGGATACCCAGCTTAGATAAAGCGTGTGCTGCACCAAGAAACGCAGCCAGAGAAGATGTAGCGATCAGGTTGTGGCCGCAGCCATGTCCAATTTCTGGCAGGGCGTCATATTCGGCACACACAACAACTTGACGACCTCCTGAGCCAACTGCAACCTCAAAGCTAGTATCTAGGCCGTATGTCTTTCGCTTTACGTCAAATCCCTGTTTTTCTAAGAAAGAAGTAAGAGTGTCGTGCGCAAAGAACTCTTTGTAGCCAAGCTCAGGATTGTCATGGATGGCCTGGTTAACGGTACGGAGCTGCGCGCTTAGTTCGTCAAGGTGGGTATTGACAATCTCCCGGACTTGTTCAATATCTACGTCTTTTATCATATTTGTTGAATGATAGAGGATGATAGATGTTATAATGAGAAATATTTTATGAATGTAGGTATGAGGTTAAAGATGAGCAAAGTTCGACAGCTATATATAACTTTGATATTGACGTCTAGCACTTTTGTTAGGCCTACAGAAACTATCCACTTAGCTAATATGATCTCATTATCGTGATTGGGGTTTCTCCAATGTTTAATGATCATTGCAAGCCGCTAGCGACCGTCGGTTAAAATGCCGTGCGGAGAGTCCCTTTGTCAACACCATTTTGAGCGCTTTTGCCAAGGCAAAGGCAAGGCGGATTAGTGGCTGGACTGCCGACGGTCGGCAACGCAGCTGAGATGCAGTGATGTCTTGTGAAACAGCATCATCACGAGCCTCTTTTTTTTTCCACATATGAGCCTCTTGAAGCTGGACGATCCTGTAGGTCCACCTTACCTATAATCATTTCTCCTCTTTTAATGGAGTAATAGACATTTCTAGTTTCTAAGCATCCCTGCGAACATGCTTTCAAGCCTCCATGAATCAGACCTCCATTGACTTAACCTCAGAACCTTAACGCTTGGATAATTTGCCATGGAATACATCGACTCCGCTGCTAGACTTCGTCAAAAGACCCGTCGCTCCAAAAACGGGTGTTATACGTGTCGTATCAAGAAGGTTAAATGTGATGAGAAGCGGCCCAGATGCGATCGATGTGTCCGTCTAAGGCGCCTATGCGATTACGAGCCAAAAATGAAGCACAATGACCTACTAGCTATGTCTCGAGGGTATATGCTAGCTCTTGAGAAGTCCAAGACACTGCCGGCCTGGGCACAACGTGCAGCATTAACCAGAGCTCTTGCTATGCCGAACCAACTTCCAGAGTTTCCTAGTAGTGCGTCTTCACTAGAGCTCACTTCAGCTGATCATGAAGCGATACAATACTTTCGCACAACATTTGCTAGGATTCATCACACGAAAAATCCAGATTATTCGCTATACTCCATCATATTTACACTTGCACAAGATGAGCCAATGGTTATGCATGCATTGCTGGCTTTGGGCGGCCATGAGATTGAGTTCCGGCGAGCCAGCAACTCAGATGGAGTGACTGTTCGCAATCCCGCCTCTCGATTTACAGGCCAGGGTCGCAATAGATGGACTCCTATTCAGCATTATTCAGCCGCCCTAGGCCTCTTAGCCGATGCCATCGGAACTGCAGACGACGGTCGACAGTTGGAGCTGGACCACATCTGCGCGGCATTATACTTGATGCTCGTTTATGAGCAAAAGTATGGAGATGGAACTTGCTCCGGGTTATCAAACCATCTTGCTGGGGCCGCTCTAATTGTGAAACATCGCTGTCAGAGCCTTCCAGATCAGATCTCCACGCGTGGCTGGCAGGAGTCTCCAGTGTTAACTCGAATGGAGCAGTCCCAGGATCACTCTCAAGAACCTATTCTGTCACTCTTCGTAATCCGATTGCTTGTCTGGATCGCTCTCTGCGACTCGGCGGCATCCACTTTCGGACTTGGCGGCCAGTTTAATAGCGAATTGAAGAACGTCATGGGATCAAATGATGCTTCTTCTATTTCCGGATTTGACACTATCCATAGATTTTCTAATTCCTTATATCGTTCAATGTGGGGTGGTGCATATCCGCAGGTTGAGCTGTTGGACGATGTAGAGAACAGAGATGTATTTGCATTTCACTGTGCATGCATGCAGCTCCGCGTCAAGGTAGCTGAACTGGCTAAACTTGACGCGTATCAGCTCAGGCAGCGTTTATCGACAATTGGAATTGCCTTTCGACAGTTTGATCAGCGATATGGGGAGTTGCTTGAAGTCGCATCAGACCTCTCTCTATCCACAGATAACTCTCATCGCTTGGTTGCTAATATCCGCGCGTTTGTCCCTCTATACCATGCAGTCAAGCTTGAACTCTTACGCTTGACTCGAAGAGAGGGCATAGATACTGGCATGGAAATAGTGCCCGAGGCTCATATAACGGCCATTATTGAACTCGCTGTTCAAGCTGATAAGCATCAAGGCATCGAAGCTATCCTTAGGGTTGCATGGCCACTATTCGTTGTAGCCCTTGAGACAGATATCGTCGTTCATCGGCGCTGGATTCTCAGTCGTTTTCAAGAAATGAGCCGCTATAGCAGGAATTTGGAGCGAGCACACCGTTTTCTCACAGAAGCTTTAAGAATGCAGGATACCATTGGCGAGAAAGTTGAGATTCACAATAATTTCAGCCTTATAAATGGCGAAATATTTGTGATATAATACATATAATGCCACTGAGTTGACACAAGTTTTAAACATATAACTATACACTGCGTTGGCAGTTAAGATTTAATGGTAATTAAGTCTTTATTTGGTTGCGGTTTGATTTGACAAGGTCCTCGAGTTATTTTAGTATTGAGCGGTTCATAGCGGCGTGGGATGACAATTGGATTATATCTTTTTACTACCACTCACCTTAGTATTTGCTTTCTAAGGTTTTATTCTAACACAATACAAGGTCAATACCACTCGTTGGATGTAGAAATCATAACAATTACATGTACTCGATACTGCTTGGGAGAACTGACTTAAGCTCCAGCTAGCTTGTTTAGTACGCCTGACAATTTCTCGACACTAAATACATTTCTCTCTTGCAGAGTATTTTTTATTTTTAATTAATATTTCTCAATGTTGCAAAGCAGTCTCCTAAAGTGGTATCGAGGGATCTAATTGTAACAGTATGAACTGCAACGAGCTCCAAGAAGATAATAAGGGGGAACGTTATATGATCAGGCGGCCCAAGGCGTTGCAGTGGTTCCACAATGGTCGACTCGTGAAAGAGAGCGATGAAGAGCGTCAAGCAGGTCGCTTCGAGCTCTTTCTTGACTTACTATGTGAGTATCTTTAATTTTAAATGATGAAAATGATGATTTGATAGTCGTTGTTGAGATATCAGCTAACTGAAAAGTCAACGCGTTGCCATGCAGATGTCGCCATTGTCGCAAACTTCAGTGATGACCTCGCTGAGAATCCAAACGGAAAGCATCTAGCAAAGTATATCCTCATATTTGCACCAGCATGGCATATATGGGTGGATCTTCGCGAAATCATGAATTCATACTACACTGATGACCTTGCCCAACGACTCGTCATCTTATGGGTCATGGCCCTCCTAGTCCTCTATGCAAACAATGCTCGCCTCGTTGATCAAGACATATCGGCTATGCAAACAACAGCGGGCGCATATGTTGTCGCCCGATTTACTACCATGTGTGCTTTTCTCATCTGCTCCTTTGCGAGCTATCAGCACCGTGTACAAGCTCGTATCATGGCCTTGTTCATGTTCATCGGGCTTTTTATTACTATGCCGCTCTTTTTTGAAGACGTCAGCATCCAGGCCAAGATTGCCGTGGTTGCTGTCATGATCTTCTACCAAGAGATCACTTGGTCAATCACTCTAAGTCCTTGGATTAAGCGCAAGCTAGGACTTACGTACAGCACAGCAGTTGACATTGCTCATGAGATTGACCGCATGGCTGCATTTTTCATCATTATCCTTGGTGAATTTGTCTATAGCGTGATTGTTGGTGATCCTGCTGGGATTGGTTTGACAAAAGGGTATGCCAAAGCTGCTTTTACTCTTATAATTGCTTTCTGCCTCAACTGGCTCTATGTCAGTGGAGATGGAAGCTTGGAGGCGACGCATCCCATTCGGAGATCTGCCTGGACAGCCTTTGGCTTCTTTCTGCTTCATTTACCACTCTCCGCATCATTTCTGATCGGCGGCCATATCGCGGCTATTAGTACAAGACTAGATGAATTTGAAGACGGACAACGATGGCTTTTAGGAGGGGGTTTGGGTGTGGGCATGTTTTTGCTTTGGATCTATGGCATGCTGTATCGCACACATGACGAGGACTGCTTGATACTATCAAAGACGCCTCGAATAGGTATGCGTTTAGTTGTTGCTATCATTCTCATTGCATTACCTGCAACGCATGACGGACTGTCTACGACAGACTTTATGGCCATAATCATGTCACTCTTTGCGTTTCTTGTCATTTGGGAAACAGTCGGTGGGCTTCTCAAAGGTGCTCAAGTCTTTGAACCTTGGAATGATCGGCATCCACCTTTAAGTGATGCTGAGATTTATGAGTAAACCGGTCGTCGCTAGAAATGATAACCTCTAAATCGACCGTCTCAGTGTATTTCGCTTCCTTTTTTTTTTTTTTTTTTTTTTTTTTTTTTTTGGTGCTTTGTTCTCCCATTCTCGATTATCTAGTCATACGGGGAATGATTATTATTCCAAGCAGGCGTCTATTTTCAAGTCAATCACAATGATTGGTCCTCTCTACTTGGCTACATGGCTGGCCTCCCTCATGGCATATATACGTGTGCCTTTCAGATAGGTCCAGCCAATTGTACGGCACAAAGACTGCGGCCTGAAACAAGGAGATAAGGGATTTCTTGATGTGCTTTCTTTTGAGAACCGTTATCCAGCACCCCAATTTCCTTACCAAACACCCCAAGTGTGGCTGGACGCCTGAAGCCAGCTCCACTCGCAAAATCAGCTTAGGAAAAATACAATGCTTGTCCTAATTAGACCGTAATCCTAGTGCCTGTCAATGGATGCCGTTTTGAAGCTATTCGCAAGTCACAATGCCATCGCTGGCCATCCAGTCATAGGTTAGGCGCTTAGTAGCTTTAACGAATACGAGGCTGCTCTGCGCGCTACTACAAAGTCTAACGCTGTAAGGCTTGTCAATCACACCAAAAAGCCGCCCAAGGATCCCTAGCGCGTTGTCTGGCGATTGTGATATTAGAAAGCTACTTCTTCTACTGAGACTCACAAGTCAAAGCGAAGAAATTCAACTACACAATCAACAGGCAGCTAATTTAGAGTTGCGTCGAAGCGTTAAGAAAAGGGAAGTTGGATCCTTGAATAGCAAGACTGCGAGAATCTCATCATCACAACCATCCAACACTCAATCTTGCCGCCTCCTCTACATTTTCTAATGAAGTTATTGAAATCTATAGCAATAATATCCTTAAGATATTATAGGCTGGGATTTCAATCATAAATATTATTATAAAGCTTTATTAAAGCAATAATTCAATAGCTAAAGATATTATAGCTTAATACATCGCTACCTTCTTTAATAAGCATTATTAAAAGGAACTCAACAGCCTCACGCTGTTTAAGTTGTTATGTAAGAAGTGTAAGAAGCTTATAGCATAATTAAACTTCTTCTAGAATAAATAAGATATCAGCGGTAGACTTACCCATTCCTTCGTCTAACCCTAAAGCGGCCGCGATCTCCTTAAAGACTTCCCTAAGCCAACAAAAAGCTATATTAAAGCTATCTAAAATAACCCCAAATTCAACGAGTTCATCCAAGACTGATATAAGTTAGCAACCAGCTAGTTTAAGGATAGCTTTAAGTAGAATGTCACTGTATTCAAGGCTTTAAGATATCTTATTAATGCTATTAATATTAATTATACTATTAAAACTTATATGACCTATAGTAGGAAAGCATTGTGAGATGCTTCATTAATCGCCATCTTTATTATAGTTATAGTACAACCTAAATTATAGAGTTATTACATGTAAGTCTCAAGCGTCTCCTACAGCAACGCTTAACCAGCGATTTAAGGATGAGATTACAGTTGTTCAAGAGCTATTAAGCATTTAAGGCTTGCATTTTTTGTGCAGTAGTGTAGGAATAAAGTCACTGTATTAGCTTATTTCCTTCTATAAAAGCTTTGCTTTTCTATTTCTTCTTGTATAATTAATATTGTGCGAGCTCAACTTCGCCATCTTCCTTGAAATAGGGTGTTGGATTCTGCCTGATACTATGCAATCCAAGTTATACATATAATTCCACGCACAAACATATTATTAAGACTAATCTATATAACTTACAGCCCCTTTAAAGGTATAAAACGGTTGCTAATTAAGAATGAACAAATCACAGGCGCCGCTTAAGCCCCTATTTATTCATCAATGTGGCCGGCCTTGCGGTGCTATTGCCCTCCAACAGTCACAGTCTCACCAACGAGGAAGAGGCATAACTTCCACCTATTGGATGCCCCTTACAATTTAGGAGAGTTGAAGTCTATATAGTATAGGGAAAGAAGCATTGCAAAGAGCTTTTAATTAACTATAATAACTTATTATTAACTCTATTACAATATTAAAAAATTGCAATTGAATTGCGTGTCCTTAAATTTGCTATGCGGCAAGCCATTTCAGACGACATCGGAAGCAACGCCACATCCAGTGTGGCGTTGGGGTGTTGGATAATGAAATTGGGGTGCTGGATAACGGTTCCCTTTATGTATGTATGTTTAATATATATTCAATCATTATTTTTCTGGGCGTATTAAATCCTGAGTATATATTTACTCTAAACCAGTGTGCCTCGTCCTCCTCACATCATTACTTGACGGCGAGGCATAGATTGATCACACCTATTATTATTGTTGCTGCTTGCTGCTAATACACACTATACACACAGAAAGGGAGAAAAGCAGGCCATGTCTTTCTCTCGCCATATCGGAGAAGGGTTGGTAAACGCCCAAAGGGAGGCTGCCAGACACATCAACGCGGACAACATCACCCGCGGTGCCCAAGCACTTTTAAACAATGCCGCACAGCAACTAGGCCAGGTACTATCTTTATGTTATTTTGGAAGCCTATTTGCCTTGTGAACTCATCCGCATCTCATCAAGCTGGCTAACTGAGTTTAGCATTCCACAACAGAAAATGTCACTTCGCACGCCAGCCAAGAGATTGTCGGTGAGGCCTCCGCGGTAGATGGAAACCTTGAGACAGCAACTTCAACTACCAGCGAGAAGAAGGAGACTCCAGTCGTAAGAGAGGATGATAAGACATCTGGTCAGAATTTCGCAGATAGTGCTCAAGCTGCAGCTCGACGTGTAAGCAAAGCGTCCATCATCTATAAGCATCTACCTCTAGTGTAAATTTATTAACATCTTAATCCAATTTGACCCAGCTTGCTGAAGTCGCGCAACAAAATCCTGTGGCTACCGCAGCCGCTGGGGTCGGTATGCTCATTGTCGCTGCTCCTGTTGTTATCACTGCCCCAATCATGGGGATGGCTGGAGCAGCAGGCTTTACGGCGAGCGGCATTGCTGGATGTAGGGATCATTCATCCTTTCCACTTTTGCTAATTTCTTGTTGTTATTATTTCATACTAACCATTTCGCGTCGTTACAGCTTCTATTGCGTCGGCAGTGCATGCCAGCATCGGAAATGTTGCTGCTGGAAGCATTTTTGCGACTTTGCAGAGCGCTGCGGCTGGAGGTTATGGTTTAGGCGTGCTGACTGGCGCAGCTCAGACAGTTGGGGGCGCTGTAGCAGCAACCGGAGGCGTTGGTGGAGGCGTTATGGCCTGGTGGAGGAGTAAATCGCCAGCAGCCTCTTCCTCTTCATCTTCTACTCCATAGTGGACGAAACATTGGATGGGATCGAGTTATAGGCACAGTTATGATCAGTCTTATTACATAGCACTTGCACATGGCAATCAATCTTGATTAAAAAAGACCTCGGGCCGTTCCGCTGTGGGCAAAAGATGCAACTACTTGATACAAAATGCTCTGTAATCTAAAATATTATTAGCTGAGAGGTAATCTCGACTGATTGTTTGTGCCGGAACTATCGGTGGAAAGTCACCAGACGCTCTACTAGTTATTTAAGTGGCCTCGTCAGCGACCCGCCTCATCTTAATCCCCTGTTAACACGCTAAATACATACTATGAATCTCCCTCTGTGATGGATTTGCACAGTAATGAAGAGAGAGCACTAGTAATAGCTGAAGTCTTAATTTCTTTTCTCGCCTGCCCAATTTCCTGTCCATAGTTCTGACGCCTTACTGGCACCAGTGGCCTGTCGACGAGAAGCAAGAGGTGCTGGAAGAGTTGATTTCAATTTCAATTTTCTAGCAACCCTCTCAATTTCTAGCAGCTCTCACATAAAGTCTCATACATGCGACGATTGCGACAATGGACAAGTCTGGCGACATGACAGCCAAACATGGGAATGACGAGACAACGCCCGAGCCGGTGACGACAAAGAGGCCACGTATCGACGTTTCTGCAGCTGAAGAAGTAAACGCAACAACTTCCATTGAATATGAATCACAAGGAGCGCCGATCATCGCGGACACGACAGATCCGATTAACTCGGACGATGCGTCCAGCGATGCTGGCTACGAGTCAGATTCAGCGTCACGAGCATCCACATCCTTATGTAGTACTGTGCGCGACTACGAATTCGAAAATAATAGGCGGTATCACAGATTTCAACAGGGAAGATATCAGTTTCCCAACGATGAGCCAGAACAAGAGAGGGAGGACATGAAGCATGCCATGGTGATACACCTTTGTGGTGGCAGGCTTCACTTTGCACCGCTTGACAATCCGCAACAGATTTTGGATGTAGGAACAGGCACAGGCATCTGGGCTATCGATAGTAAGGTGCTCCCTGAATTATTTCCTGCGCGGACTGGATAGGACGCTCAAGATGATGGAAAGTGATAGAGTGACTGACGACGCAAATTTTGAATAATTAGTGGGAGATGAGTATCCAGAAGCAGAGATCCTAGGCATTGACCTAAGTCCAATCCAGCCTCAATGGGTACCGCCAAACGTCCATTTTATGGTTGATGATGCGGAAGCAGAGTGGTTAAACCCCCCGGATTCTCTAGACTACGTTCATATTCGACATATGACCTCTTCAATACGTGACTGGCCAACATTATTATCGCGAGCGTATCGGTATGTCTACTCACCCCTTTCCCCCCTGTCTGCGCATGAAATCAGCCGCATCAGCAGTAATAGAAAGGGTCATAGAAGGATATTTATTAACACTTTTATTTTTTAATTTTTTTTTTTACTATAGAGTTTTGAAACCTGGTGGATGGATTGAATTACAAGAGCTACGTTTTGAGATGCTGTGCGATGACCAGTCGGTGCGCGAGGACAACAAAGTCGGAGACTTCTTTAATACGATGAAACGAGCACTTGAGACTTTCAACGTGGATTTACTAGCCATGCGAAACAACAAAAAGAACGTTCTCGACGCGGGCTTTGTTGATGTTGACGAGGTGGCCTTCAAGATCCCAGTTGGTGTGTGGCCCAAAGACCCTAAGCTGAAAACGGTAGGGCTCTACAACAGAAGCATGATCTACGATGCGCTGCCTGGTGTTTCCGTGAGGCCATTCACACGGGGGCTGAACTGGACAATGGAAGATGTGGAACTGTATTTAATGGGCGTGAGGAAGGACTTAATGGACAGCAGTCAGCATGGATATACGCCATTTACTGTTGTTATTGGTCAAAAGCCTAGATAAAGAAACCGCAAATATCTTCACTATACACAAAACACGCTACGGCTGGTACAAAAGTGTTAGTGCTCAGGTTATTTTGAAGGGCTTCCCCGCGTCCGCGGAGCTGAAAACCGACGGAGAGGATCCACCATTGGCTTCAGCTTACTCTGAATAAAAAGAGGGGGTGGAGAGGTTTCGATAACTGGCTGAATCCCCCGTTACAACCTGGTGGCCCCAGCTCACATCTTATGAGCCAACTGCGCCTTGACGCACAATTCCCCCATGATGGTTTCACGCTCTGTTGAACGGATGACGTTTGTCTCTCAGGAGATCTCAGCCAAAACTAAAATCATCACCGACTATCTCACTGAAAAGGGACTTGATGCCGCTTCATTCGACGTCAATGGACTTGCCGAATTTCCCATTTCTCAAGAGGATGAGGCACCTTACAAGGCTCGCTTAGATCTTATAGCTTTAACGAAGGAGCTGCATGACATTGCTTTGGGTCCAAAAGAAGGTTTGAGATACTTGGCTTGGGATGTAAGCGTTAATTAAATCTTGTTACTCTTGTTTTTTCCTCTTTTTTTTTTAGAGTGGAGGGGGGGGGGGGTTTCCAAAAATGTATAGAGTAGTATTTGAACTAATACATTCGCCGTGGGCGCCCATAGTGCGTTAATACTCTATCTCTCCAAGCGATATGGGACTTCAAAGTGGCCGATGCTGTCCCCCTCGATGGCATGATCTCGTACGAAGACCTCACAGCAAAGATGGTAGAGCTCAACGATAAATTTGACATCTCGTTGCTCGATCTACGCCGCCTCATCCGCCATGCCATGACGAACCGCATTTTTGTAGAGCCTCAGAAGGGATTCGTGGCACATACGCGCACTTCACAGCTTATCCGAGACGATCCCCCATTACGTAACTGGGTTGGATTCATGTGTAATGACTTGTGGCTACCAGTCGCCAATGTAATCAAGGCGATGAAGAAGTGGCCGGCGAGCCAAGAGTCGACGGAAACCGGCGTCAATCTTGCGTATAGCCAGCATCTTCCTTGGTTTGACTTCATTCAGCAAGATGAGGTGTTTGCCAAAAGATATAACCTGGCTATGCAAGCGCACGGTGGCGGAGAGGGATATTCTCTAGAAACGGTTGTAAAGGGATATCCATGGGGCGAGCTGCCCCAAGACTCTATAGTCGTCGATGTAAGTCAGCCCTTCTATAAAGCCCAGCTTCATGACCAATTAAAGATAAAGAAAGCGATCAAGTTATGTTGGGTAAAAAAAATAAAATAAAAATAAAAAAACTTTTGCTAACAGACCATATTTTGTTCAGATGGGTGGCAATCAAGGCTATATATCCTTTGCCATCGCGGAAGCCAACCCAAATCTCACCTTCATCGTCCAAGACACCGCAGGCATGCGCACACCAGAAACCATTGGCAAAGTTCCCGAACATCTCCAGTCAAGAGTCCAGCTCACCACGCATGACTTCTTTACCCCGCAACCCATTGTAGCCGCCGCTTATTTCTTCCGCATGATCTTTCACGGCTTTGCAGACAAGTACTGCATCCAGATTCTTCGAGCACTCATTCCTTCGCTGAGACGGGGCGCCAAAGTCATCGTCAATGATGGAGCTCTACCGGAGCCTGGCACGGCGGGGTATATCGAAGATCGGACCATGAGGACGCTTGACTTGTTTATGCAGGTTACTGTGAATGCAAGAGAGAGGGAGCCGGATGACTGGCGGGAATTGTTTCGGCAGGCGGATGAGCGATTCAAGTTTAATGGGATATGGAGGCCGGAGAAGTCGAGGATGTGGTTTATTGAGGCGGAATGGAGTGGAGAGCGATGATTATTATATTCCGCTTAGGCGCTGTCTCATTCTTTGTTTTGGTGTTGAGATGCCGTGTAAACCGCGATAGTACACCTAGAGGAGTAGCAGAGAACACACGACGTAAAAAGTTGATACGTTTGGGAGATGACAGGTGCCGTTATGCAGAAGTGAATCCTACTCAGACCAATCGAGTTTGGTGGAGATGCAATGCATACCTATATGCAGCCCTCCACGGAACATTGTTCACTTGTTGGTCATAGCTAAATGCATCTCCATCCTTCTGCATCTGCAGGCCACGTAGATACTCTGTAGATCTGCTTACAATGCTCCGGTAATTTGTACATTTCACTTTGATACTAAAATCCCATTCGAGATAACAAATTCAAATAATGATACCCTACGAGGGTACTATATGTTTTAGTAATGTCTGCCGTTTAGTTTAGGATCGTACTCATCACACATCCACCAAAATCTCTGTTCCCGTACTCCCATAATGTGAAAACCCAGAGCCAACCCAATTCAATTCAGTCCTTGTCCAGTAACGCAATGCCATGATAACCAATTTATCTTTAAAAAATGAGAGAAAGAACATGGTCTAGAGACCACAGTTGCTAACAGCAACCTGTGAAGCGGTAGCGTCAACACGTCCTAATGCAACAGCCTGGCCACCAGTCAGAGCATTCATAGCATCCAATCCAATGTTGAAACCAGCTCCAGAATGGTCAATAGCCAATACGAAGACAGTGTGGCCAGAGTACTGGAGCTTCCAGCAGGTGCCACAGCTTGCCGAGTTCCAACCCCCGACGGCGGCGACACCACCAATGTTTGGGAATCTGGGGATTTGGCCCTGGGTGGTCCAGTGGTATCTAGTCTCGAGGCCGTTTACACCGTCAGAGCAGGATACGTCGTTGAGAGAGCGGGATCCATTGTCGTAGCCGGTGTCATACGAGACTGAATGGATGAAGTGTTAGTCAAATAGAGTATATGTAGTGATTGATGGATGATGTTGGAGGTTAGGTCTTACCAGTATCGGCTGAGACGGCAGCAGTAAACAGAGCAATCTTGAAGAAGTTGGAGAGTTGCATCTTGACTGATTTATTTGTAGTAGTATGTCAAGTAGAAGATATTATATGAAGCAATAGGTATCAAGGATGATTTGGTTTGAGTGATGAATGGATATAACCAAGTAATTGGTTATGTAAAGATGAAAGAAGCTGATGATTCAAAAGCAACTGATTCTTTGCGAGGACAAGCCCACTCTTATATACAAATAGACTTACCCTCATCACCACAGCAAGTTCTTCATTGAGACTCATTCGCCTCTCTTTCCTCTCTCCCGATGGACCGCAGCATCCATTGCCAAGTCGCCTCCGCTTCCTGCACGCCGGCCACCCCTTCCTTCGTATGGCAACCCTACTTTGGTGGTATGTATTTAGAAGTTACTAGGACTATGTATGGAGTAGCCACTACACACATCCCATACAAACACTCAGGCATCATCCGGTTCTTTGCTCGTGTCCGATCATCTGATGCCGATTTTGGTCCACAAATAGTATCCTATCCCTGCTCCCCAACAAGCAAGCGGTCGAAAAAAGAAAAGGCTCGTACTGCATACTTACTTAGTATTTGGACTAGTACTACTACCGGTGGATGGTAACAGCAACAACGGGCAACGACATGGGAAAGATCCGCTGCGTTGGTACGTGGTACATGCGGCACGGGTCTCTGTCGTGATATGAGGACGAAGTCGGAAGTCCTTGGAGCACCAAGTCCGGCTGGCTACGTTCCTTGGGTTCCGGACCGGACAAGTTAAAACTTGCGCCTAATCAAACAGCTAGAAACGAAAATTGAAATCAAGATATCAAGATAGAACGTGGAAAGGGCAAAAAAAAAATCTCGTATTCTTTTTTTTATTTTTGCCTTTGCATTCAAGATGGTGGCCACAGCGTCTCATTCATCCCTTTTTGCTCCTCTTGTCTTGGCTTGCGTATATCGCGCTTCAGTCACTCACCCATTCAACATTGTTTCCCTTTCGCTTATCCAGTCGTCAGAATCTAAATAAATGTTTGGTCAAGTTTACAATTCTTGGTAGCTTTTAGTCCCCCCGGGCTATCGGTCGGGGCATTTTGGTTCCCATTCGAGCTTCCCCTAGTCGTCCAACCAGCTTCCCCAGACTGGGACCCTTGAGCATCGCCACAGCCGAGATTAGTGCCAGCAATGCCGATCCGGCTCGTATTGATGACGCAGTGTGTCGACCAGGTGATGCATGTTGTACGAGAAATGGCGGGCTGGCTGCGTGCTTCTTATTCTCTGTTTGGGATGCATCGTAACAGGTAATGAAGCCTAACGGCACGGGAAAATACGGGCAGCTGAGCTTTTGCTATCAAATTTACATACACTTTTCCGCTTGTAAATGCGCCTCCTTGGGAGAATCCTTGATTAAAGCCTGCACAGACAGTACTTTTGCCGTATGACGGCGTATACCGACATATACGAAAGAAGAAATAAATGAAAACAAACAATACAAAAGTTATCTATAAGAGCAAACGGAAATGCGGGCATGTCCAGACCCGACACCCACTTTAAACTATATGTCGGTCCACAAGGAGTAACATGTATGTTCGAGGAATAGGAATAGGACAAGGAAAGAAATACAACGCCGCTGCGGCCGACAGATCTTACCCCGAAGAACCCGGCAAGCTTGACATGTCATTCATGCCTTTAGTTTTATTTCTTTTTAATTTTTTGAAGAATGAGAAACTACATGTTATCTGTTGCTGGCTAGGTGCAGGAAAGCTTGACAAATGTGAGACTGGTGAAGGCTGGTGCGGCTACTAATACGAAGTGCACTTTTTGCTGCCTATCTCGGAGTTCTATATTTGCATCACAATGCATTGACCCTTTTAGTTTGCAAATGCATAGGCTTTATTTTATTTTAAATTAATAAAATAACATTTCATATAGTGGCTCTTCACATTTGATGTAAACAAATAATTGCGTTGTTCTTAGAAAGATATCATGGCAAACAACATGGATATTCATTCCGAACTTATAGGAAGGTATTATTATATCTAAATCTTCAATAGCTATTGCGAAATATTTGCTAGACGTCTTACTAGCTATACATACTATTAGTACAAGAGAAGAAAAGAAGGAAAAGGGAAAAGGGAAAAGGGAAACAATTAAACAGAAATCAGTGTAGATTCTTTCTATCGGGTAGGCAGTGATATATGAGCAGAGCTTGTCAGGCAGCCAACATTTAGCTCACCTCGAGAATCCTAGACAACAACGAACCATCATCTTATTGTCATTAAAGGCACTTTTGTCAAAAGAAAGAGAAACTTCCTTAATATAGTACACATTTTGAACATCGCAGATCTACAGCTACTGTACTGTTATCCCGGTCTCAGTAGCGCACATCCAAGCTAGAGTGGACGATCTGACCCAAGTGAAGCAAGTCGCGCGGTTGTCATAAACTTATTCCGACCAAGTCTGACAATCCCATTTTCAAACACCGCTGGATTGATCCTCTCCAACAAGTACAGATTAGGGACAATATGAAGTGTAGTGTACACTTCTAGTTAAGCTCATCATACAATAGTGTAAGTAAAATAACGCGAGCTGCCCAAAGATACATGCAACGTTAAGCTGCAAGGTGAGTTTATTGAGTTAAGAAGATAGAATATACTTGTATATAGCTTTGTATAAAGTATGTAAACAATAATTTTGAGTTGATTGATAAGTTATTCTACCAAGCTTAAAGGACGCCACACGTAGTAGAGGGGGGGACTGGCTGGCTCTATCTTGATGACAAACCCCACCATTGATAGCTCGACTCCGGTTATCGGTCCTTGCTTGGGCCAAAACGCCAAATATTTTCGCTTCAACCAACCAACCATTCTTTTCAACAAAGGGAGCAAAAACTATTTTACCAGGCAATCCAAGGTCGGGCTTAACACGAGAGAAGAGGCAGACCTGATTTGCAGTATATCTCGTCTTCTCTCTCTCTAAGGAACAAAATAGCAGCCAAAGACGGGCGAATACAAAGCACAAAGACCGGGCCTCCCTCTGCCCACCATGGAGTCATTCGTGATCAAGACTCCTTGCTCCAGCGCCAACATTGGCCCAGGTTTCGACGTCATCGGGCTGGCTCTCTCCGTCTATCTTGAGCTGCATGTTACGATTGATCGATCCAAGACCAAGTCGGAGCACCCCCTCAACTGCAGAGTGACGTACGAAGGCCAGGGTGAAGGCAGCGACGATATTAGCCTGGATCCGCAAAACAACCTCATCACTAGGGTTGCGCTCTACGTCTTACGATGCCACGATCAGCGTAATTTCCCCATCGAGACGCACGTTCATATCAAGAACCCGATCCCTCTAGGGAGGGGTTTGGGAAGCTCGGGAGCCGCTGTTGTGGCCGGTGTGATGCTTGGCAAGGAAGTTGGACGTCTTCATCAACTGGATAATGACAGGCTGTTTGACTACTGCTTGATGATCGGTACGTCTATTGCTGGATTTGCTTCAAATGCAACATTGCGGCTTATAACAACGGAAAACAATGGAGCACGCGCTAACATACATTGTATAATACAGAGAGACATCCGGACAATGTCGGCGCCGCTCTTTTTGGAGGATTCGTCGGTACTTATTTGATGCCATTGAAGCCTGAGGATGCGTCTAGAATCGAAGTCCCATTGAGTGAAGTGTTGCCCGCGCCTGCGGGAGGAGTTGATACCGGCAAGAAGCCTCCGGAGCCGCCCATTGGCATTGGCCACCATATCAAGTTCCCATGGAACAAAGAGATCAAGGCCGTCGCCATTATCCCTGATTTCATTGTCCCCACTCACGATGCCCGAGCCGTTCTTCCGGAAAAATACCCACGTGCCGATGTGGTGAGTAATTGAATGGCTGTCATTCACAAAGTTGAAAATAAAAAAGTTCTTCTCGCAGCTAACTTTATGATTGTCTTAGACCTTCAATCTACAGAGAATAGCTTTACTCCCGGTTGCTCTTGGTCAGTCACCGCCTGATCCGGAACTCATTCATCTGGCCATGCAAGACAAGGTCCACCAACCCTATCGTCAGACACTCATCCCTGGCTTGTGCGACGTCGTCGAGTCCATGTCACCCAAGACTCAGCCTGGATTCCTTGGCGTGTGTCTCTCCGGTGCCGGTCCTACCATCTTAGCCCTTGCCACATCCAACTTTGAGGATATTGCCAATCAGATCATCGCTACCCTAAGGAAACACAATGAAAAGAAGGACCTTGCGTGCGATTGGTTAGTCTTGGAGCCTGCAGAGGGAACTCATGTTGTTCGATAAAATCGAGGCGGTGAGGATGCTTGGTATGGGAATTTTTTTTTTCTTGGTTTGTAACTCTCAGCTCATGAAAGATGGCATTTCAGGCGTTATCAGAGGGGGAAATTGGAGCTGCAGTGATGTGAGTTGATACGATATATATTATTAAATCATGGGGAATTAGTTTAATGGAGACTTGAAGTTGGGATTAGAATTGTTTTGGATATGGAGTACTGAGCTAATATTAAATAGCTGTAGCTCACGTCTTTCTTACGATGCCATTTGTTGAGCATTAGCTTTCAATCGATCTCACTATAATTAACATAAATCCAATTTTATACGTTTGTGAGGTCGTAAAAGCTAAACCAAGTTTGCAGGATCAATGGAAAACGCCTTCACCAAACTACCCAATGCTTTCTCCATATCCCCCTTCCAACTTTTCTTACCCGCTTCATTTACACGCTGGCGACTCTGTAATAGCTCTTTAGCTATATCAGGCCACTCTAAGCGCGTCTTAGCAAGTTCCAAATCTGCCAACGAAAGGTCAAGGTCAACAGGCGCGAGACTTCCATGCTGCTTCACAAGCTTTCCGTCCACAATGACAGTCTCGATATCAGCGATAGAAGAGTGCAGAACAATGGCAGCTACAGGGTCTTCTTCGGCAGCACAGATCATAGCGGGGCTGAGACCGTCGAAAATCACAATGTCGGCGAGCTTGCCTTCTTCAAGAGTTCCGATTTGGTCCTGCAAGCCAATAGCTCTAGCGCCGCCGATAGTGCCCAGCTGAAAGACGTCTTGGACAGATGTATCTAGATGTTTTGGAGTTTTGCCAGCCTTGTTTAGAACTTCGTTGCGGAACCCACGCTCTGCTTGCAGGCCGAGCCGCATTTGGTTTATGATGCTGGATCCGTTGTTGCTATGACAGTCGATGCCGAGAGAGCTAATGGCCTTGGTATTATCCTGGAAGCAGACTGGAGATCCTAGACCCATCTGAAGCTCAGTGTCTGGTGTTGAAGAGATGCTCGCTTTGGCATCAGTCAATTTCTTGGCGTCGGATTCGGTAAGGTTGGTTGCGTGGGAGATGAGAATATCCGGTCCAAGGAGGCCATGACCGTCAATCATATCCACAATCGAATGTTGACCTTGAACCCAGTCAGTTCCTTAAAGGCTGGGTAAAACAAGCTGTAAATAAGAGGACCAATGACTTACCGAATACTGCACCACGGACATAATGCGTGGTGATGACTTTCGCTCCAGCTCGTCGACATCGATCATACAAATCAGCTACAATCTCCTTTGGAAGAAAAAGGGAATCAAATGCCAGTCCTAGATTTACTCGGCCATCACCGTACGGACCAGCTTTGGTTAGCTCTTCTGCTTGTTGAACTGCCCAGCCTGGCAAAATTTCCGGATCTAGAGAAAGTTCTGGTTCCCACTCTATTACTCGTGGCGTGGGTGCGTAACAGAAGATGGAGCGGATTCCTGATGATACAGTAGCGGCAATGGCGTTTGTATCTATGTGTGTTAGCTTAGTGGTTTATATGACGGTAAGGAATGTTAAAAGAGACTTCTCCAAAGTTAATATTATTAACAACTTACTGTGAGCAGGGGAATAGTTCATGTGCGCATGATCAACAACTGTTGTCGTTCCCGCATTCAATGCTTCTAGACATCCTCCCAATTCTCCCCAGAAGATATCCTCAGAGGTATAATTGAAAGACTGCATATTGCCTAATAAACATCTCAGTCACCACCACCACCGCCTTCAAAAATAGGATCAGTCACACTCACCAGTCGGTACATACTCTATCAAAGTATGATCTGCATGTCGCCCCTTAAGCTGCGTCTGCCATATATGGTGATGTGTATCGATGAATCCAGGAGACAAGATCTTGCCAGTACAATCAATCACTTGAGTCTCACCAGAAATGATATCTATATGAGACGCAATGCGAGCAATTCTGTTGCCTTTGATGAGGAGTGAGTGTCCTCGGAGTGGTACAACCGGCTTATTTCCTCTTGGTCCCGGAATAAGAATAGTAGCATTACGCAGGAGGATTGACGAAGCTGGCGGAGTTGACATGACGTGCGCTGACTTAGTATTTTGATCTTTTACAGAGTTAAATCGAATCAATCGAATTCAGAGCTTCATTTCAAATAACGAATATAAATATGAACAAGCTGCGGAGAAGTGATTGCTAAGCCGGAGATATTTTGTCAAACTAACTTCATAAAGCCGACATTAGCTGTAACAGTTTTTGGGGCGATTTGAGGCACGTCAGAATGACATGAGTATGCATTTCTCTTAGAACCACAGGAGTTTCTACTTCCACACAATGATTCTGCTACCTTGACCTTCTTGTATACTGAGTTATAGAGCTTGATAGGCAGCTTAGAAGACGTTCAAGTTGGATAATCTCCATATAAAGGCCACGGTTCAAGATGTATGTACTATGTACTCCAAATATCTTGTCGATCCAACTCCGTAGCTTATATCTTCATTTTCTCTAAGCAATGAAACTCCAATTTACTTTTTTATCCCAAACTAATCAATAATATGGAGAGAAGACGTCAAAGAAGTCAGCACTTTAATTATGACCTAAGGAGCGGAAGATCGGGAGAACTTGATGTATGCAAAATGCTATTTCCACACCTGCGCCTAGATTCGACATTGATTAGTCGCCTCCGTCGGAGCTGCGGTAATTTGCCAAAAAGTCCGATGGACATTATGAGCTGCGATAATGTCCGGTTAAAGGTTACTTAAAAAGAGGTCATGGAGACATCATTGACTTATACGCAGATAGCAATAGTGGAACCAAAATAAAGAACAAAGAAACAGAAATATCGAAATCACTAATTATGATCTCGGAATCTACTCCAGAATCGGTCCTTGACCATGTAATCCTTCTTATTCCGCATTCTCAACTCCTTTCACCTCCACAATGGCTTTCAGAAGCGTTTACAATCCTCGACGGCGGCGTGCATGAAGGTGGCATGACTGAAAACAAACTCATCGTGTTTGGAGACGGCGTCTACCTAGAGCTCATTGCCTTTGTCGACGGTCTAAATCCCCAACACAAAGCAATGCATCCATGGGGAAAGCAACCCGATGGACAAATCATCCACTGGGCTCACACAATACTAAGCCACGAAGGGGATGAATATTCCAATACATCTGAAGACAGATTCCGTGCCGTACAGACAAGAGTACAAGATTCGCAAGTTGGAGTCGAGTATCTTGATCCAGAACCTGGATTCAGGACAATGGCAGATGGCTCGAAGAGGATATGGGCTAACGCGATACCTAAATTTGATGGCTATACGGGGCCGCTCTGGATCAATCAACAGCCGTTCTGGACATTTGACCGTACACCACGATCTCTTCGAGCACCTGTCACAGCAGAGAATGCGTCTCATCCTTCAGGCGTGGTAGGCGTAGCTGGACTTTCTCTCTTTATAAAAGACAAGCAGGTTCTGAACAAAATGATTCCATTTTACAATGCCACTTTCAACAAGACTGCCATCGAAGATAACTCATCTAATAAAGCCACGCGGTACATGTGGGAGACTGCAGCGCCCGCTCATCAAGAGTTTGGCCCAAGGTACTTTTCCCTCTGTCATGATGCCAAAGATGCATTCTCCCAAGAAGAGATGATTGAGGCAAATGGGGTAGTGCCCGATATATTTATCAAGCTTTCTTTATATACTAAAGGAAAGGCGGGGAGCGTAAAGGGAACTTTTGTTAAAGGAACGATGGTTACTTTTGAGTTGATCCCAATAATAGCTTCATAGGATCTTAATGCAACATGCTTAAGGCAAATGGCAAATATTTATTGACTAAGTCGTCCATTCTTATAGCTCATCTCTAGTGCCCTATGCCATATCTTCAAGATATGCTTTTCCGCTTAAGAAGCCATGCACGATAAGTTTGCAACTCACAGATAGCTTGAGCTGATTCAACTTCCTTGTCAAAGGTCGGATAATTCCCACTAATTCTCACATCATATTGTCTCTCAATTTCCTTAACACTTTTTTGATAATTAGAAAATGTGCAATATTTTCATCGCGTTAGATGTAACCAACTTACACATGTTGAGCACCAGCACTCAATTTGAGTATCAACCATGCAAATACTGTCGGTACAGAAGGCATCTGCTTTCCCATAACTTCTTTATATGTTGCTTTTATTTCATTCATTGACTTACAGCCACTTGTGATGGACACAGTCTTATGAACATATTGCTCATGGCTCTAATACAACAACAGATATCAGTAAGATTCGCATTTAAGGATTCATGATAAATATTAGCCTACCTGAATTATCTCAGCAGCAACATTGCCAATATCCTCCGATGCCTAGTATCACAAATTAGTCATTTCATCGTAGTCAATATCATACAAGAGATATCATACAACAAGCGCTATATCTGTCTCTTTCCTCAGCCCTTGAGAAAGAATAGCAACAGCTAGCGATCCCATAAAGCCATCAAAATTTTCCATGAAGAATCCAGGGCGTACAATGCTGTATAATTATTTGAGTTAGTTTCAATCATGCCAAGTTTTTATTATACTTACGCCCAATTAAGACCCTTTTCGCCAAGATCCTTGCAGTATAATTCAATCTCTCTCTTAGATCGATGAGAGGCGTCAAACGCGTCATCCAAATCTGGTCCTGGCGGAATCGTGCTGGAGTAAACCAAAACATCGACTTTAAATTCAAGCGCCAGATCAGCAAGCATCTACATAAACAATACCCAATGTTTGGTTAGCATCCCTGCTAAATTGCATTTTTTTTCCGGGGTTTTCGTACCTTGCCTTGCCTTTCTTCTTCTTCGCCCTTTTTCCCAAGGCCAGGATAGGCGAGAACGATAAAAGCGCCGAATATACCACCTTCAGCGGCTACTTTAGTAAAAATCTCCCGTATCCTCGCTGCATCGTTGAGGTCTCCTTGAATCAAGGTTATATCACTCGCATGGCTTTGTTCGGTCTTTGAAAGTAGAGAAGCAGCGGTTGTAGCCGTATTTCGAGTCAAGGCCCAGATATGATATTCTGCATCAGCTTGGCTATTGGAATTCGAGGGGTTAAAAAGCGCATGAATGAATGCTCGTCCTTGCTTTCCTGTAGCACCAGTCACAATAATATTTCGTTTAGCCATATTGTACAATAAATGTTACGGAAATGAGAATGCGAGAAAGAAAATGAAACTCCAAAGCAAAGCCATACGGAGTAGATATTAGTGAATTTTACGCTGCAAGTGCTTATTGTCAGCCTTAAATAATGCTCGAATAGGCGTAGTACACAGTTTCATTACTCCCCACCTGTTATTTCGTACTTTATGCTCTATTCTCCCTCCCCTTTCTTTTTGCTACAAGCTTTGATATGGTTTAAATCTCATGAATAGGTCCATTCGTGTAGCTGACGACTTACATGTATGTATACAGGGCAGGGCTGTAAATGCATAATAATTTGTACTATTGCTCCATATTAAATTGTAACAGGACTCCTTTATAAGCTCGTGTGATGTGCACGGTATTGGCACTTCATACCGATACTAGCGGATCTTTTGCGATTCGCTGCGATGGTCTATCGCTTACTAGGCAACTAGGATCGTGTGTTTCTAATGGAATTATAAGCTGAAGGGTATTCTTTCATATTGGTGCTAGTAACGAAAATAGTAAATACAAATAGGACTGCATAAGAATTTTACAACCCTGAACACAGTATATAACCTACCGCTAGACCGTCAAGATTGCTCCGATAGCAAAGTACTGTATATCCTACTGTATATCCTACTGTATATTTACTTCGACATCTACTCCGTACTTGAATCCGACCTGAGCCATTCACTAACTTGTAGATCGGGTTATCTAGAAACATTGCTAAAAGATAATTTAAAACGCTTCAAGGTCAAGATCGTCATCCACAAATGAATCCTAATAGTAGAGACTATAAGGAAGATGGCTGCTCTTATAGCAGAGAAAGTAAGCAAGCCGCGATAAACGGTTATGAGAAGACAGCAATAGAGGCCCGATCTGCAAATGACTATTAAATCCAACCCGATTTTACAGTTTGAAGGAGCATTTTTCAACTTCGGTGTTAATACAGCGTGTATAAGTTTGGTAACTGGCTAAAATACATTAATACGTGGAATATGGCGAATTAGATCAAGCATATTATTATGCTAAAGACCAGAGCGTTCCATCCATAGCTGCCATGCCGATTTTATTGGTTTATTGAACACCTGCTTCGTGGCACCAATCATTGGAAATCCTACAGAGCGGGGTGCTGCTTTTCAGTAAACGAGGCTGGCTTCAATGTGGTGGTTGTCTTGGTTGTCTTGGTTAGATTTGGTAAATTTAGTAATTCTTTTTCAAACCGCAGCAACAAAGATCGGAGACTTCTTAACAGAGCAGCAATATAAGAATCACCAATAGATACCCATGGCAGCTGCAAAGAAGAAGTTCCGCCACCAAGACTACACGGTAGGATGGATTTGTGCCCTCCCTGTGGAGATGGCGGCAGCGGAGGCAATGCTGGACGAAACGCATCATGTCCTACCGACGAAGCCAAACGATGCCAACTCATACACGTTAGGTAGAATACATGCCCATAATTTGGCCATTACATGCCTCCCATTAGGTATTTACGGCACGACTTCAGCTACAACAGTGGCTGCGCAAATGAAGTGTACTTTCGAGTCAATACGATTCTTCCTTATGGTGGGCATTGGAGGAGGAGCCCCAAGCGAAAAAGCCGATGTTCGACTGGGTGATGTGGTGGTTAGCAGACCAACAAGAGATTTGGGAGGAGTCATACAATATGATTTTGGCAAATCAACAAATGGCGGCGTGTTTGAACGCACTGGTGTATTGAATAAGCCGCCGCCTGTCCTTCTGACAGCAATTTCCAGACTGAAGGCGGCGTATATGTTGAGGCCAAGCGGCATCCCATCTCTCATCTCAGAGACGATAGCTAGGAATCCTCTTATGGAGAACACCTTTACATACCCTGGCGAGGACCAAGATCTACTATTTGATCATGAATACGGACACCCTGACTTGGAGGACACTTGCTGTAATTGCGACAGGAGGAAGCTCATAAAGCGGCCTGCTCGGACTGGACATGATCCTTTCATACACTATGGCCTTATTGCATCTGGAAACCAAGTGATAAAAGACAGTCGCATCAGGGATGGACTGGCTCGGGAACTAGGTGTCATTTGCTTCGAAATGGAGGCAGCTGGCTTGATGGATAATTTTCCATGCCTAGTCATTCGAGGCATCTGTGACTATTCTGACTCTCACAAAAACAAGCAGTGGCAAAATTATGCTGCAGCAACAGCAGCTGCCTATGCCAAAGAGCTTCTCTCGGTGGTTCATGTCAGTCAGGTTGTGGATACGCCACCGGTATCTCTGGAAGGTATGTTGGACTTACAAGCCATGCAATTGGACGTGTTCCCATCTAATGGGTTATCGTTTGTAGTATCTCATTACAGTGGAAATTCCCCATCTTGGAATAAATCCCCCACAAGTATAGTTTTACATCAAGGCCGTGAGTGCATTATCACATTTTCATTTTAATAACATACTAAAGGTTACAGTGGATGAAGGACTATTAGAGCGTATTTCAAGTTATGAACATGAGAAGATTCATCGAAAGCTGTCTCAGAAACGACTCATCGGCACTACGCAATGGTTCCTTGATCATCCAAATTTCAAAGCATGGTTCACTGAGAAGACAATCTCTAGTCTGTGGTGCACAGGAAAGAGTGAGTGTCTATCCTATCTATCTCCCTTTAACGCACTACTAACATGTAGCTGTTCTTTAGTTGGCTCAGGCAAAACGATGATAGCGTTAGTTTAACTAGTATTTCCGTTTCGAGATGATGAACTAACAATCAGCAGAACTGCAGCGATAGATGCTGCAAAGTATCGTTCTTCTAAGAACAAGTCTCTTACTCTATTTTTCTACTGCGATTATGAACATCAGGGAGTCCTAGACGAGTCATACATTGTCTCGAGCCTCATTAGACAACTTTATGAATTCTTGCACCCAATGTCCGGACTTTATTTAGACGATTTAACTCAAGTCTTGAAGAAATTTTTTGGAATCAAACGAACTCAGCCAGACTTTGATGATTTACGAGACATTTTTGTCCGCCTTTTTCATTACGTTCCGGACACAATTTGTATCCTTGATGGAATTGACACTTTGTATCAGGAACACGCCAAACGCCTCTTGACGTTTATTCAATCGCTATTCTGCTCTTCTAGTCTTCCAGAAGGATCCCGAATTTTATTATTTAGCAGGGACCAAGTTCCGGGGTGGTATCTGAACATTGATACATTTATACACGGTATTCGTCGAATTTCGACATCTGCAAATACTAGGCTGGATATTGAGACGTATATCGAAACAAGCATTACTGAGAAGACGATGTACAGAAAACTTACGGATGATAACGTCTTGTTAGAACAGATTAAGCGAATACTTCTGCTTGAGTCGTCAGATATGTACGAAGCCTTCATTTCTGTATAACAACGCAATTCTGTGGAATCATACTAACCGATATGTCTAGGTTCCTATGGGTTTATCTTCAGCTAGAGATTTTATGGGATACATGTTATTCAAATGCAGAAATTCGCTCAGCCTTAGCCACACTACCCAAAGACCTAAAAGAAACATATGGCCGTTGTGTTAGCAGAATAAACTTCCAGGATAGTCGGGCCCTGAAAATACTCAAATGGATTAGCTTTGCTAATAAACCGCTTCACATTGAGGAATTGAGAGAAGCAGTCGCTTTTGATTACAGAGACACGGAGTGGAACGCGGAGAAGAAGCCAGGGAGTGATTTTGTGATTGGCTGCTGCGCGAATCTTGTTGTTTTGGATCCCATTGACAATTGTGTGCGCTTTGCACATTCTTCGGTAAAACAATATCTTGAGGACGATAGAAGAAAGAGTATCCAAGAAAGATGCATTCCAGGATATCCAACAAAGGAACAGGGCGATCTAGAATGTGGAGAGTTTTGCGTCGCCTATCTTTCCTTCTCGGATTTTAGTCTTCAACTAAGCAAGCACGAAAGAACAGTCGTTTCAGCGCCATCTCCGGCTTTTGTTGCGCAGGAAGCTTACCGTACTGGATTCGCTCACATTGGATTTGGCATGCGTTTCTTCCGAGTGCCTCAGAATCAGAAGCGTTCCATTCCAGTGTCATTCAATATAATACGCACACCATCAACTCCAAACCGAAACCAGTACAGATTTCTTGATTATGCTGTCGCAAACTGGACTTTACAAACTAAACAAATATCTCGCACATCATTAGTCTGGGAGAAGTTCGAGCGGCTTGCGACGTGTTTCAACGAAACATGGAATTTCCACCCTTGGATTTCTGGAGGCCGTTCGCAAGACTCTCGACTACATGGTCTCTTTGGATGGGCAGTGAAAAAGCAACATGAGCCTCTCCTGTTATTGGTACAAGCTTCGGTGTCTTCATTACAACGTGTTTGTGATCTTCCGCTGGTTGGTGAGAGCCTTCCTGCGCTTCATATTGCATCAAAGCTTGGATATACAAGAATCATAAGGATTCTTTTACAATTTTGCAACGTAAATGTTCAAGACCAAGAAGGAAATACTGCTTTGCATTATTCAGCAAGCAAGGGCTTTATTGAAATCTCTCGACTTCTTTCAAGTAAAAAGAAGGTGAAATTGAACGTTCAGTCAAAATCTAAATGTACACCACTCTGGCTTGCTGCTAGTAATGGGCACGAGGAGGTTTTATCGCTCTTAATTGAGAAACAGGCGAATATAGAATCAAGAGATACTTCTCATCGCCAGACACCCCTTTCACGGGCAGCACAAAACGGCCACTATGCAGTAGTAGATCTGTTGCTCGAAAAGGGAGCCCATACCGAGTCTCAAGATGTAGATGGTCAAACACCTCTATCATTAGCTATCAAAAGCTCAAACGTAACAATAATAAAGCTGTTGCTTGAAAAGGGAGCTGAAATGAATTCCAAAGATACGAACCCTCAATCACTGCTACTATGGGCCTCAAAAAATGGGCATGAGACAATTGTGAACATTCTCCTCAATAAAGGTACAGATCCTAATTTACATGGTTCCAATTACAAGAACCCGCTTTCATTAGCTGCTGAGAATGGCCACGAGGCAGTAGTGAAGATTCTCATAGAGAAGGGCGCGGATTCTAATTTAAAGGACCTCGAGGACCAAACACCGTTATACTTGGCTATTAAGAATGGCCATGAGGCAGTGGTGAAGCTGCTCCTTGAGGGAGGCGCGGACCTTAATGCTTGTGATGGAGATAGCAGGACACCACTATATTGGGCTGTCAGGTATGGGCATGAGGCGGCAGTAAAGCTGCTCCTTGAGGGAGGCGCAGACCTTGATGCTTGTGATAGAGTTGGCAATACACCATTACATTGTGCTGCTATATATAAGCATGAGGCAATAGTGAAGCTGCTCCTTGAGAGAGGCGCAGACCTTAATGCTTGTGATATAGATAACATGACACCACTACATCGGGTTGCTATAGATGGGCACGGAGCAATAATGAAGCTGCTCCTCGAGGGAGGCGCAGACCGTAATGCCTGTGATGGAGATAGCAGGACACCACTATATTGGGCTGTCAGGTATGGGCATGAGGCGGCAGTAAAGCTGCTCCTTGAGGGAGGCGCAGACCTTGATGCTTGTGATAGAGTTGGCAATACACCATTACATTGTGCTGCTATATATAAGCATGAGGCAATAGTGAAGCTGCTCCTTGAGAGAGGCGCAGACCTTAATGCTTGTGATATAGATAACATGACACCACTACATCGGGTTGCTATAGATGGGCACGGAGCAATAATGAAGCTGCTCCTCGAGGGAGGCGCAGACCGTAATGCCTGTGATGGAGATAGCAGGACACCACTATATTGGGCTGTCAGGTATGGGCATGAGGCGGCAGTAAAGCTGCTCCTTGAGGGAGGCGCAGACCTTGATGCTTGTGATAGAGTTGGCAATACACCATTACATTGTGCTGCTATATATAAGCATGAGGCAATAGTGAAGCTGCTCCTTGAGAGAGGCGCAGACCTTAATGCTTGTGATATAGATAACATGACACCACTACATCGGGTTGCTATAGATGGGCACGGAGCAATAATGAAGCTGCTCCTCGAGGGAGGCGCAGACCGTAATGCCTGTGATGGAGATAGCAGGACACCACTATATTGGGCTGTCAGGTATGGGCATGAGGCGGCAGTAAAGCTGCTCCTTGAGGGAGGCATAGACCTTAATGCTTGTGATAGAGTTGGCGATGCACCATTACATTGTGCTGCTATATATGGGCATGAGGCAATAGTGAAGCTGCTCCTTGAGAGAGGCGCAAACCTTAACACCTGTGATGGAGATAGCAGGACACCACTATACTGGGCTGCTAGGTATAGGCATGAGGCAACAGTGAAAGTGCTCCTTGAGGGAGGCGCAGACCTTAATGCTAGCGGTATAGATGACACGATGGTCAGTTCAATTTTCTCATTACTGTAAAATCAGACTTTTCAACACTACTGACAATATTTGAATCTTTGTGCTACAAATATATAAGAGAACAAATTCGATTTGGTAGCTCGAAATTATCTTAAAGAAGCAAGAAAAAGGATTTATAATCCTATATCAGTCTAGGCACATTCCGTATTTCAACTCTGGTTGTAGATCCTTGATCTGTTTTTAAAGTATTTAGGGAGGGGATCAAAGTAATCAGCAAACACCAGCTTGAATCATCATATTTGGTTTGATTCATATAGCTCAATAATCGTCTTGGAGTAATCCTTCCTAACAGCTCGAAGTGGTACTATGAAGAAGATTGACCACTATAGTTGCTTCATACGCTTTCTTATCTATTACTAGTCTTCACCTACATATATTATATATATTTATAATCATCACTACTACGCTCTTATACCCTCCTAATCCAGCGGGTAATGCCTCATCGTTTACGCCTCAAGAATTCCTTTCTTCATCAACAGTGGCGCCTTAGCCGCCTCTTTGCGCATAATGGTCTTCCTCTTCTGCCTAAAATTCACCGTTCCATATCTCAGCAGCTCCGCAAACGTTCCCTCTTCACAATCCTTACCCGGATTTTCATCCCATAGTGTCCCAAGGTTCACAGAATGTGTCAAGTTTTTGCCATGCACAACCTTTTGCAGACTTGATTTAGCCAAGATTCTCCATACCAATTCGTGTGCTTTCTTATAGTCTTCAGAATCCGGGTCAATGTTGCGCTTAAGCGAAAGAAGACTGTACATTTTTTTGCCAGCGTTATCGAAGCCCACGGTTGACTCGGCGCCCCAGTTTTCCGTTAAGACATCCCAGCAGAAGATGTGCGTTTGCCAGTAGTCAGAGCAACTGAAACCGTCACCTGCGTCTTCTAGAAAACAGAGGCGCTGCCAACAAATGACTTGAGTGATATATTCCATGACAGTGACGGGCGGGACTTTGAAATCCCATGTCATATCAGCTTGAGCTGCTTCTTCAAAGGAGATGTTCTTTGCGAAAGAGACAAGGGGGTCATCTGATAACCCTTGGTAGTTGTTCCGATTTTTCCAAAGGTGTATGAAGAGTTGGTGCCTGTAATGAATGAGATATATGAGACGAAGTGTCAAAAGAGATGGTTCAACTTGGATCACCTACCATCTCTTAATAAATGGATTCTCTTTACGAGCTGCCACGATATGATTTGCAATAGTCTGTCCATACATCACTGGCACAGCTACTTCATAAGGAGAGGTTGGATCTTCCAGCTCATTCCAACAAATTCGATCCAAGTGTCTGGATAGGAGACACCCCACATCCATACTTACGCCGCCATATGTGTAGAGAAGAGCTCCGCGAAGGAAATCGGCCGAATGTGGTCCTGTATAAGGTCCAACCATGGTCCCTTTGACGAAGGCTTCTGGAAGGAGGTCAGGCGAGGCAAAGTTCAACGCATGATTCAGTGAGTTGGGAACAGTATCAAGAACTCGAACGGTCCATTCGGGACCAAGGATGCGCACCCAGTCGATAACATTCCGCTGACACCACTTGGGCATGGCTCGTACACCAGCATGCCAATATGCCCAGACATTCTTTTCAGAGGTTACGGCCGTGTATTGAGTTAATGAATCGAGAATCTCTTCATTGGTACGGCTGTCAGTGACATCAACAAGCTCCAGTTCAGCTTGAAACTCTTCCGGGATATCAAAAGCAGTAGCCATTGTGAGTAAAAAACTTGATTGGATAAAGTAGAAAAAGATAGAGAGAAAGCATGTTCTTACACGTCCTTTTATAGACAGGAATGCTGAGTTATATACCTCATCAGACTTTTGGGATATTATTGACAAGTCGAGCAGAAGAAGCATGATATTACTATACATTCATTGGTAGTATATACGTACCATTTTCTAAAAACAGGAAAACAGCCGAATCTATTCGACTCAACAGGTGCTATATTTTTGACCAATTTCCATAAATATCTCGCTTCCAGATTATTAACAGTAGAATCGAGTCTACTCATTCGACAGCTTTGGGTTTTAGGATTCTAAGCGGCATTATTGGTACATTTTAGTATAAAATCCTTCACGGAGGTTGAGTCCCAAATATAGGAATCCAGTCCTAAAAAAGCGGACCCTCTGACTCTATAACGGATAGGTTTCTTTATAGGGGTAATTCCCAATTCCGAGAAAGCCTCAGAGTGTACGGAGTACTCCCTACAAGTATATATTCTGATTTCAGGGCCCACTAGGATTGTTTTTGCTCAGCTGATCGGTGGAGACAGATCTTGTATGCCATGATTGAAGCTTGTCTAGATCCGAAGTTGCGGGCCCGATGCTGCCGGACTAGGTGGTTGATGATTCTCTTGGTATCCGGGATGCTGCGAGGTTTCTATTCCGCATGTGTCATATTGAGATAAATGGAAAAACATCTGGCTCTTTTACAAAACATAGCTTCAATCTTGCAACTGAGACAAAACATAAGTAAAGTAGCACGCTCTACAAAGCTCTTCTTCTTATGTGAGCTTGGGTATTGATAAGGTTGTGACTCGCAGCTCAGCAACAGCCCTGTCCCTCACATCTGCATAAGGTAAGGGAAATGATAGCCATAGAATAACAATCGAATGTCTTTAGTCTAGCTTCAGCCTAATCGTTCTCGCAGATCAGGCCCAGGAACCCAGAACCTCTTGGGCTGTGGACGAGCTGCATATCGTAGCATCCCAAACAAAATAAAGCGGTGGGTACACATGGCGAATGCTAACTCGTCGGCGTTAAGAAAAGGAGGGCTTCGCTGGCAGCTCTTAATGCAAATGGCGAGTCTACAAGTATTCATCTAGGCTTATAGAACAGGTCATTTCGAAATAAAAGGATGGGATGCAATGCAAACAAAGGAGTTTTAATGCGTAATGCGTTTGATGAAACATCAATGAGTGCCTAAAGTAGTTTGAAGTATTGACACTTTAAGAGAATACACTTACTTGGTATAAACGAAGACTTACGGACTTCAGATTGCAGAGCATAGAAGTACCTGTACCTCTTATCTCTACTTTGTCCTTCTACAGCCCCTCTTTCGTTGACCAAACAAAGATCTTTTTAAGGCGGTCGAATGTCATCGCATATGCACCCTTTAAAAGGTGCGTGCGGGTCATGAGAAGAAGCTGCATAGAAAGACCATCGGCTTTTAACAACATCTTGGGAGACAATTAATTTTAAGACAGCTTAACAGTATTATTTACTGTAAATTTATTTCTTCTTCCTTTCTTCCATTTCATCTTCTCTTCTTAACAGCATTAATCTTGTCTCGCCATTACACACACTTTTATAGTTCATCTTGCTGCTTTTTACTTTGTACCAAAATCTCATCTCTCGTGAGCCTCGGCATGTGGCTTTACTAATAACGGAGAAAAAAATAAATTTACGGGACCCGAACCGAGCGAAAAGGCCGCCCATCAAAACCCCTGCATTAAAGAAGAAAAAAAAGGCGCTTGGTTCCTGGATTTCCGCCTACTTTATACATCCTCTTCCTCTTTCGCATTCCAAACAGGCGAGCAGCACTTTCGTTCCAAGTTTTTGAAAAGAAGCTCGTGTTCGTGCTCGATTTCTGCTGCTGCCTGTTTGCGCCTTGGGGAGGAGGCTTGACAAAAGCCGCTTAATGCGACGATTGACCGCCTACTGTGTCTGGCACCGCCTTTAGAACGCTCAAGTTTCTCGTAGATTCGTCGTGTTGGGAAGAAGGGCACGCAACCCGTTGCTTCAGACCAAGAAGCAAGCGCCAGATTAATATAGAAGAAAAAAAGAAGAAGAAAAATGCGTGGACCAGCAAACGATCGAACCATGTCATCTACAAGGATCAGCGGATTCGCTCTCACATTGCCCATCGTTTCTGTTGCTGTCGGATCGATGGGATATGCCGCCTGGCGCATCAACTGGCCGGACTTGGTCCAGTCATTCCTAACGGGCCCAGGTCGAACATCGCGGGTGCTGCTGCTCCTATTCATTGTCTTCAACTGGAAAACTCTTCCTCTTGCATGGACTGTATGCGCCGCCTCCTTCACACTTTCTCCTAGCTGGACTGTAACTAACTTTGGCTTTGATTTGACAGTATCGTATCTTCTATGCCATGCTCTATCACATGGTCTTCCGCAAATCACCACGCCTCGGACCCCGTGCCCTCTTCAAGCCGATGATCTCCGAAACCAAAGCTCCTCTCCTCGAAATAGATTACAACATTCACAAGTCCAACTCAACATATTTTGCCGACCTTGATATTTCGCGAACTCATCTCATTGCCTATACCATGCGACCTGCCATCCGCAGCATGTCCAACAACCTCAAGACAAGGCTTGTTCTTGATCCACGTACTGGCGAGCCGGTCAAGGGCAATTTCGCCATTGCTCTCGGTTCTGTCATGTGTACTTTCAAACGCGAAATATCACCATTCAAGCCCTATGAGCTATGGAGTCGAATTGCTGCTTGGGACCGTAAGTGGCTTTATATCATCACCTACTTCATGCCCAAGGGCGCCGCGAGACCTACGGAATGGCTGGATCCGCGCTTCCGCCGCGTGAGGACAAGAGACCACAAAGACGCCACTAGCGGCTGGGAGAAGAAAATTCACGCCACAGCCATGAGCAAGTACGTCTTTAAGGTTGGCCGCTTCACTGTTCATCCCGCCATTGCGCTTTCTGATTCGGGTCTGTTGCCTTCACGACCCGGCGGATGGCTCAGCGGTGAAAACCAAGTAGGCGATGAGTCAGCAGACCTGAGCGACGTGGATCTCTCCGTCGATGGAGAGTGGAATTGGCGTCGCATCGAAGCGCAGCGACGAGAGGGCATGAAGCTAGCAGTGCAATTCCATGCGCTTGATGGGCTTCATGAGACATTTGATGGCGGCAACTACGGTGCCCTGGCCAGATTTGGACCTGGCTAATATTGCAATGGCGTCAACTTAAGACATGCGAGTTATTATGAACTTTCTTTTTTTTTACTTTTTCTTTTGTCCTTTAATGTTTAGACCTTTACTACAGTCTTGTGCCTTCGGGAAAAGCTTAGAGGGGGCAAGATGCTTGATGATATGGATGACATGATACACTAGACCAGAACGGTTGCTCGGCTGCTATTAGAATTTGGAACGATAAAAAACGATGTTTATGCTTTGTTGCTGTTTTGCTGCATACTGAGCTTTTTTTTTTTTTTTAATAGTTTTTTTTTTTTTTTTTAATAAAAAATATATAGACCGTCGCCCGTGATGTGCAATACACGCTTTTAGCAAACATCGACTCTGTATAATAAAGAAAAAAAAAACCCCCCATCTTTTCAATTCCAAGTTCCGTTTGCCTTTCCCATCCATCCCAACCAGCCCAAGTAAACTCAAAGCGAAAACGTATCGCTTACAGCATCAAAGCTGCTGCAAATAAACCAGCAACAGCAGTGTACGCCCATCCTATTTCTCGAAAGTGTGTTGCCGCATCGGACTTGGTCGTTTGTGCTGGTGGTACTCCCGTAGTGGAAGTAGTAGAGTTACTTGAAGTACCGTTTGTAGCAGAGTTTTGAGACTTGCAAAGATTGGCGATGGTTGAAGCAGCTTCTATTTCATTTTTGAATTATTCAAAAGTTAGGAAATCAAATACAATAACGTAATTACACAACGACACAACGGAAAAAAAAAAAAAAAAAAAAAAAAAAAAAAAAAAAAAAAAAAAAAAAAAAAAAAAAAAAAAAAAAAAAAAAAAAAAAAAAAAAAAAAAAAAAGTTTGGGGACTCATACGGGTCATTTCGCTGAGCGAGCATCCTGCTTTAGCAAGACACGGAGAAACCGTCTTGGTGAGTTCATTTATTTTGGAACATCCGCAGCTCAGGTCGCTGAGAGCGCAGCCATCATTTGTGACGGCATTGACGATGCATTGAACGGAACAGGGGGGGAGTTGGCCAATGAGGCTGCTGATGTCGGGGGATGAAGCGGCTGAGACTGAGAGAGCAGAGAAAAGGAGGACGAAGAGCTGAAGAAACTTCATGTTGATGATGATCCAGTTGGTGGAACGATGAAAATGATTTCAATGTTTTGCGTTATGTATGTGAGACAATGATTTGCAAAAGAAGAGAGGTTGTGTAGATTATAGATTGGAAAGTAACCAAGACCATGGGAATACTACAAGTATGAATGAATGAATGAATGAATGAATGAATGAACGAATGAACGAATGAACGAACGAACGAACGAATGAATGATTGATTGATTGATTATTGATTGCTCTCTCCCTGTAAAGCATGGCATGTCCTGCCTCAACCGCGCGATGTCACCCCAACACAAACAAGGGGCCATACTAATACTGTAGAAGGAAAGTTTGGTGGATTCGGATCATGTTCATCACAGCCTAGTTGAGAAAACAAAGCTACTTGGCTACCTAGTAACTACTAGTCATTTGACATTTACCGGTTCTACGGAGTACAAAGTATTCCTTTGTATTAGCAAACGTATTTTAACCGCAAAGAAACCAATGCAAAAAAGAATTAGGAGAGATGAAACCCACAAGAAACGGGTGGTTGGACAAGGGTGGGGTACCATGGCATGAATTGCTTGTGGGCTGTTATGGAGTCCTCCGTGCGCGTTGCAAAGTTTGAAAAGGATTACGTGGAAGGGTGGTGGGTATGACGAAGTGAGGTTTTTTGTTTGCTTGTTTGTACAAGTACGAGTATAGTATTATAGATACATACGGGTAGTGAGTGTGTAGAATACAAAGGAACGACGTAACAGAGGCTGAGTTGTAATGGGTATTTGCCTGTATGTATCTGCATATACGGAGTATCAGTAGGAAGAAGGGGGGGGGGGCCAAGGAATGTATCGTACCGAGCTGAGTTGAGTTGCAGTAATCTTGCCGGCTAATAAAACATGACCCGAAGAGGCTTGGAGCTGACTTCTTGGTCTGCGGTCTGCACTCCTTGGCTACTACCAAGCTGTCTATCACAAGCTTAAAGAGTCGCGTTAGTGGGGGGGGTTGATGCTGCTAATTTTATGTAATTCTCGTAACAAATTTCGCTTCATAGCTGTTGCATGTTACTACTCCTAGTGTCAAGAACTTAAAAGGTCTCCTATCTGGTACATATTTGTACTCGTACTCTCTGGATTTAGTAATTTCAAATCTACTACGAGTACCAGGAATGTCTTGGCATGAACCCTGAGACCCTAAGCAGATGAAGTAAGTCGTTAAGACGCCAAGATATCTCATCTCATCTCGTTTCGGATGCATCCGTAAATCATCGTAATCATCAGCAAACCATTCACGATGGTTGGCGTAGGTATATTGTATGTGCTCTACCTCTGTGGCTTACGAAACATATATTCCAAGGCATAAAGTTCCAAGGTCACTTGACCAAGATACAATAGCAAAGGCAGCAGGCATCCGAAACTGCGGACGTATCTCCCCATGAAATGTAAAAATGTCAGAAGCGTATCAGTTGACTTTTAAATATCTTTATCCGCAACGGCAAGATTTTCTTGCCTCGGTGCTTGACTCTAATATTGGTCTTCATCATATGAGCTTCTGACCATCTCCACCATTAGGGCATCCAAAAAGAAAGAGAAGAAAAAAACTTCCAGCGAAGTTTCAGAGTGTAAATAAAAAATTTGGATCGCCGTCATGGTATTGACAGTCCCCCTTTGCATCAAGAATGGGCCCCATCGAGTAACCAAGCTTGCGCCAGGCAATCGCATACCTATCGACCTCGACAACAAATCCTCTACGCCCGATACCACAGCTACAGATATCTAAAAACGTCCACCCACCATCCATCTTCGGTCAGCATCGCAGCGGCCCAGATCCCATTGTCTACCAGCTCGGACTCATATCTTCATCCATGGGGGCCAGAGACGTAAGAACGAGACTTGATGACGCCTCGCAATAAATGGATTTAGCAGTAGGCAGGGCAGATGCTGCAACCAGGCCAAGGCGCGGAGGTCAGCCGCAGTGCTTCTATGGCGGCGCGTTTCCGCATGCTCCGTGAGGAGACGTCCGGGGACTTTCTCCCAAAGCTAAGAAAGAGAGAGACGCTGCGAGAGTGTCTCAGTTTGTAAGCTTCGAATGGCGATTTGTTGAGCAAAGGGGGGGTAGAGAGAGAAAGAGAAAAGAGAAAAACTTCTTGGTGGTCGAGCTCTGAAATTTTTCTAGTCATATTATTGTGGGGCTCATGAAGTGGATTTATGCATAAAAAGGAAATATGCACTTATGGAGTTACTCTTTTTTTTTTTCCCCTACTGCAGCCTACAAGCACAAGCCAATCGAATGTCGCGCTGAGAAATGCTAGGTCGCTGCCTTCGTGCCTAGAGTCAACTTAATCAGTTATAAATTCTTCAAGCGCGACACCTCCAACGGCCCATTGGTGTCAAGCGATTTCATACCCTTGGGCTGTTCAATGAGCTTTTGCTTAGGAGAGAAAACAAAATTAGAAAGCGAATACACAAGGCGGACCTCGCGCCGTAACGCGCCAGGAACGTCAATTCCGATCTGGAAACAGCGGCGAAATATCAACCAACTCGACCGTTCATAAAATCAATCAAGCTACCTTGAAGTTTTTGCCAGTTCTTAAGTCAGCCGTCAATATGTCCGGCCTTTTTGGCTCCGCAGCAGCGAATGCCGCAGCCGCAGCGTCCACAACCGTGGGGGATTTGAAGCAGGATGTTGCGTTGAACGATCCCCCTGGCGACAGCATCTCCGATATTGCGTTTTCCCCAGCGGCCAACGGGCCTGACTTTCTCGCCGTCTCAAGCTGGGATAACAAGGTCCGAATCTACGAAATCGCTCCCAATGGCCAGAGCCAAGGTCGCCATGAGTATGCACACAACCAGCCTGTCCTCAATGTCGACTTTTCCAAGGTATGTGAGCTCCGGAAGGGCTGCCGAACAAATGGAGGGGGGTCATACATGAGATTGTGATACTAAAATGGTGTGTTGGAAACAGGATGGAACCAAAGTAGTCTCCGCCGGAGCAGACAAGAATGTCAAGGTCTGTGATTTAGCATCTCAGCAAGATATGGTCGTTGGAACACACGATCAGGCTGTACGGAACGTCCGATTCTTTGACAGCGGCAACGGGACCATGGTTGTTTCTGGATCTTGGGACAAGACTGTCAAATACTGGGACCTTCGGCAGCAGGCACCTGCAGCGACTCTCGCGTGCCAGGAACGAGTATATACCATGGATGTGCAGCAGAACCTGCTGGTTATCGGCACGGCCGACCGCTATATCAACGTCGTCGATCTCAAAAATCCGACCAAATTCTACAAGACACTGCAGAGCCCATTGAAATGGCAGACTAGAGTTGTTAGCTGCTTCCCTGATTCAAGCGGCTTCGCAATTGGTAGTATCGAAGGCCGTTGTGCTATCCAGTATGTGGAGGAAAAGGATTCTACGTAAGTTTGTTTGCTTCACTTATCAAATTACTATCGAATTACTTTGAGTGGCGCTGATGGACTAACTTAACGCTCAACTAGATCCAACTTTTCATTCAAATGTCACCGCGATCCCCCCAACAACAACGTAGTTAACGTGCATGCCGTCAACGACATTTCATTCCATCCCGTCCATGGAACCTTTAGCACAGCCGGATCAGATGGCACGTTCCACTTCTGGGACAAGGATGCCAAGCACCGTCTTAAGGGGTACCCCAACGTGGGCGGTAGCATCACAGCGACGACGTTTAACAAATCAGGCAGCATTTTTGCCTATGCTATTAGTTATGACTGGAGTAAAGGCTACCAGCACAACACACAGAACTATCCAATCAAAGTGATGCTGCATCCTGTCAACAATGACGAATGCAAGCCCAGACCATCGGCTAAGAAGAGGTAAAAGAAAGAGAAGAAGAAAAAAAATGAGACAAAGACGAACAACGAGATGGCGGTGTGTAGTTAATGGATGAGTTTCTGATGGGCGAGCGGCATGTCGATCCAGAGTGGGTGGAGAGAGAGAGAACGCAGGCTTTAAAACCAAGTCTGTGAGAAAAAGAAGAAGAAAAATTGGTTTATCAGGAAGATTGACAATACAGTTTGATGCTTTTTGATACGCAAAAGATGTTATTTAGGTTCCATAACCCACAGCTTAGATTGAGGGAGTCAGCATATGGCGTCAGGCTCAGTTTGTCAAAATATGGCCTTGTTTTCTGCCCAGCCCCAACACTCACTACAGTGCTAATGAGAAATCCTGTCCAAAGTTACAGACATTACTGCTTAAGAAAGTAAACCGTAGCGCTCGACAATACGGTAGATACCATCCCCATCAATATGGTCCTTAAAATTGTATCTATCAATCACCCGCAGGCGGTACACTTCCTTCTCTCGGGGAGGTTATGTAAGCAAGTATCGTCATGAAGGCAATAGAACTGTTTCGATATAGCTTCATCTGGACCCTCATTATGAAGCCGCCTGTAATTGAGCACTTTGCGCAGCGATTGATAGCTACCTCTGTTGGCCCTTTTGCAGCTGTTACATGCTTCGCTCATTTTTGTATAAGCTCTTTCGAACATATATTCTAATGCAATATACATGAATTATATAAAAGTCATAGGCCTCGTACATACCAGATCCGTACTACCTGGTATGTGTAAGTAGTGAAGCATAATATAATGGACAGTGTGAATCGCCCAACTAGCAAGATACTGTTTGACCATATTGATTGATGGCTCAAAAATTCCATGTTATTAAAATTTCCTATATATTTCATTTCATAATGAGGGGACTCAATCCACCAGATTCATAATGCTCTCCCCTTTCTTTTCGATTTCGCAGCAGCGGCCTATTCGCTTGCTTTCACATCACATTCGTGACATGTACTTCCATGAACCACCAACCACTTACACCAAAAAAATCCATATGGCAAACAAAGTGCCAACAGGTAAATGCACATTTAAAAAAAAAAACATATAAACAGTTAAAAAGAAAAAAAAAGAATGACCGAAACTTTAAAAAGATTTGCTAGTCTGTTGATTTGATCCCAAGACATCATCAACCAGACCCTTCCATAAATCTTTAATCATGCCCTGGCTTTCCTCTTGTTTGGAAGCAGCAGCAGGTTCTTCATGCACAAACTTGAGCTCAACGGTGTCCAAGACGCCGCGTAATGAAGATAGTGTTGTCGCTGGGAGAACATTGTCCGGGTTGACTGCGACGATGGATGAGCTGGGAATAGAAATGGGTAAATCGGCATCCAGGACCGGGTGAGCAGCGCCATAGCTGTCTGGGAGAAGCGGCATGCGAGGGAGGACATCTGCAAAAGAAGATGCGGAAGTGAGGCTGCTAAGACCGGGAAGGATGGCAGCATCAAGATTGGCGGAGGGGAATTTGTTGGCGGAGGCAGAGCTGGAGAAGGTCTGCATGAGAGGCTTGGTGCGGTTGGCGAGAGAAGGTTGAGGAGTTGGGCGATGAGTGGTGGTGAGAGTACGAGACTGAATTGAAGTTCTTAGTATTTATCAATTATCCATGAGGGTTTTGATATCAAAAAATGCGCGAAGAGAGAAGAAGAAGAAGAAACAAAAAGACATACCTCGGAGTGTTCATGAGTGTTCCGGCGGTTGCGTAGAAGCTCCGCGTACTTTGGCATCAGCACGGCACCGGCATTGTGGACCGAATTGTCAAGCAGCGGGTTGGCGGAACGAGCGGCGGCCGTGGAGCTCAGAGCACGGGAGAGCTTGGAAACAGGAGCAGTAACGCGAGACATCTTTTTTATTAAAAAAAAAAAAAGAAAATTTGTTTTATTTGATTTTGCTTCAGTAATGAAGGATGAAAATTGGTGTTCAAAGGATGAATGACAGGCGAGCTTTGAAATAAACCGGTGGCGCTCTGTAGGATAAGGATAGGATATACAGTCCACTTAGTGTCTGAGGTGAGCTGCTTGAGCCAAGATGAGTCGAAATTGCGGCGATGATACGGCGATACCGAAAATGAACAAGGGAGGGGAGAGATGAAAAGTACAACCCTGCGCTGAGATGGATATGGTGAAAACGGTAAATGAAAAGAAGTTATCGTGGAGGTGTAGAGGAGAGAGAAGAGATGAGAAACAGAAGAGGAAGCCGAGCAAAACTACAAGAGGAGGAGGGGGGGGGGAAGATGGACATGCAACTTATTTGTACTTATTCATCACAGCTAACAGACAAAGGGTGACGATCCTGTAGGAACATGGGCCTCGTACGACAAACTGGCCACCGCCAGAAGACAAGTTACAATACGCAGTCCCCCTGCGGAGTTATTGTACTGCCTCGATACAATAAAAGGAGACAATCAGGCAGTACTACCTACCTATGTACACCCACCCTTTCTAGATTGTGTTTACCAGTATCAGTATTACTCCGTGGAAAGTGACCACCGTATATCTGTTTATGCTCTCCTCGATAATAGTGGCTAACTAACTAACAAGCGGAGATAGCGGGGGGCTCCCTCTCAACAAAGCAAAGAGGCCAACTAGGGGACCCTTTTTTTACGAATACGCACCCGCTATCCCGGGCACCGGTTGAGTGTTTCCGGGGCGGAATACTCTACAGGGGAGGGGGGGGGAAGCTTGTTTGGAGATAGCCAGTTACATGAGTTGGTAGTATAATTGCCCTAGCTTTGAAAGGTCAACTTATAACATGCAAAAGAGGGGGGCCTGCTGCCATGAAAAGCTGTTGAGAGGGATGGTCAGTGATCAATTTGGCTCTATCTTCGCGTGGTTGAATCAATGCCCCGAGAACCCAGCAAGTTGGCATCTATTCCTGGCAGCGTCAGTGACTAGATTACGGAGTGATTCATACGGGTTAGATCCAATGTGCCAATAGTGATTCCCTTTTGTTTTGTCCCATTCTATACTCGTACCTATTGTTATGCATCATGTGCCTCCATACTCCGTACTTGTACAATCATTACAAGCTACAAGTATGCATGGACGGAAGACGAAGTCCGAGACCCCCGAATGTGTGTTTCCAAGTGCATGCAGATGCGCGGTGTGATGCTGCAACGCAGGTGCCTTGAGGAAGATTCATGCGTTCTCATCTTGACTGCTATTACTGGTCGACAGGGCGTAAATCAAACAAGGTGAAGAGGAAAAGACGCGAGATGGTTTTGCTTTTCGACTCTCTCTCTCTCTCTCTCTCTCTCTCTCTCTCTCTCTCTCTCTCTCTCTCTCTCTCTATTACAAAGGATTAGCCATCTCAAACTTGTCAGTGGCCAGCCAGATTCCAAGAGGCAACGTACTAGCGCTTAGACCATCGCCGGCACATGGCCGAGATTCCGGCCCCGCAGATCCTTTTCCCTTCTCTTCTGCCTCTCTCTTTTCCTGTCCTGTCTAGTTCGCAGTAAAACAGAGCACGCCAACTATTGCTTTATACGTTTGCAGACCGGTGAGCCTCACCGCCTCAAATTGATATATGACAAATGGGGAAATGCGCGGGTTTACTCTCTCTCTCTCTCTCTCTATATATATTTTGGTTTGTGTGTATCAAATTTGGATCCGATGATTACGAGTACGAAGGTAAATTTGAGGCTTTAATACAAGACTGCATTTAAGTGACTGACTGATCTGAGCGTGAGTAAAACCCTGGAAGGATGACATGACGAAGCTTATCCTAGCCTCTGCAACTGACAATAATAATAAAAAACCATGATAATGAAGCGGCTATAAAACTACAATATAATTGGTCAATTATTGTGAAGAGTTTGAGGATTGGAGCAAGTTTATGAATGATTGGCAACAAAATTAACTATTGTTATTTCGTTCTATTACTGATGTGTAGACACTGGAATAGAAAGAACGAAGAGAAGTAGCGGGAGATGAAGCAAATGTTGCAAGCAACGGCAGCAGCGAGACTGAGATAGCTTGTTGTTGACGAGTATCATGGCTATTATTGCCATCGCTGCGCTTAATAACTCCCCTTCTTAAGAGTTTGATCTGTTAAAAAAAAAAGGATGAAGTTGAATTGTATGATGATGTATGGCAGCGATCCCAAGTGTGGGGGGGGGAACCGAGGAATAGAAAGAGTCTTAGGGTTGGTTTCGCCATTAACATTAGCACACCGTTTTGACCTTGATATACTTGCTAGCAATCCGGAAAGGAAGTTTTCATTGTATTAAAAAGTATAAAAAAAAGGCAAGATATAGTGGAATGTAGGTTTGTGATATTCGGTGGGTTATGCAACATCGCGAAATGGTGAAGAGCAGCACAAGCACAAATAACATTAGAGCTAGCTCTCATCGTCAGCACAGAAAGGCTTATTTTAATTCTTCTTCTCCCATTTCAGAGTTCGTTTCTATAGTCTCTCCAATATGAAAAGTTCCCTTTCCAATATGTCCTCCTCTTCTTGTCCTGTCCTACAAGTTTAATCTACATTTGTATATACAGCCTGTAGTCGCCTTGTATAAGATCCTTATCCTCTGGGATTACTCTTCCCGATTGTGATTTTCTTGATCTAGTCTACAAAATTATTCAATCTGGTTCAAACCTGACCAATAACTTACGATTGGTACTCCATCATCGTACCTACTTCAGCGAACATCTTATGCAAAACAAGGGAGATGAAGTGAACTGAGATATTATAGTAATACCAGCTTAGTCGCATGAAAATTTATATATATATAGCATCCGACCTATTTGGCTAACAAAAATTCAACTCAACCACCTTTAAGCACCTCTTCGCCATCCTTCCAAAACCGATAAGGACTCTATCGTTTGGGGATGAGCTCGCCCCAATCTTTGTTCTCTAGTAGCAGCACAATCCTCCATCAGGGCCATAGCATCGCCTGATCTGCCCAAAAACCTGTAAATAAGGGCAAGATTATGCATAGTAAGGAGTGTCTCTTGATGATTTTCTCCTAGCACCCTCTTCCTCATCTCTAATACCTGTGTCCCTAAGTCTTCTGACTCTCTCCAACGACCTTGGAGTCGGTATCCTGATGCAAGATTATGCATAGCAGTGAGAGTCTCTGGATGCTCTTCCCCCAATACCCTCTTGCTTATCTCCATTACCTCCCCTCCTAGGTCTTCTGCCTCTTTCAATCGACCTTGCTTTTGATATGTCGATGCAAGACTTGATATACTACTAATTGTAGAATAATGCTCTTCCCCCAATACCCTCTTGCTTATCTCTACTACCCGTACGCTTAGGTCTTCTGCTTCTTTCAATCGACCTTGAACATAGTATGATGATGCAAGATTATGCATACTGGTGAGTGTAGAAGGATGTTCTTCCCCCAATACCCTCTTCTCTATCTCCACTACATGCACGTCCAGGTCTTCTGCATCTTTCCACCGACCTAGAGTATAGTATGTCAATGCAAGATTGTGTATACTAACGAGTGTCTCTGGATGCTCTTCTCCAAGCACCCTCTTCTTCATCTCCAGTACCTGTTCTCCTAAATTCTCTGCCTCTTTCAATCGACCTTGGTCTTGAAATATTAATGCCAGCACGCTTGTACTGATGAGGGTATCCGGATGCTCTTCTCCTAGCACCCGCTTCCTCATCTCCACTACCTGTCCCTCTAGGTCTTCTGCCTCTTTCCACTGACAATTGTATAAATATGATAATGCAAGGTTATTCATGCTACAGAGTGTATCCGGATGCTCTTCCCCTAGCACCCTCCTCCTTATCTCCAATGCCTGTGACTCTGGGCCTGCTATTTTCTTCCACTCTCCTAGAAAATCATAGTACCCTGCCACGTTATATAGAAGTAATGCCTTGGCTATGTTTTCGTTCTCTGAATTCGCTTCGTCTTTCTCTAGCACAGAAGTTGCATGAGGAAGATATCTCATGCATGTTTCACGGGTTTCGAATTTTCCATATGGGTAATAAGCCGACATTGTTTCGATAGCATGTCCGGCAAACTCAGCCATCCGACCCTTACTAATGACCCATTTCTGCGTTACCAGGTGTACAAGTCTGTGCATGGTCATGTTTTTGTCCTCTCCCTCTGAAATGAAGCAAAAAGCCTTAAGAGTACCCAGGGCCTTTGTGAGTATTGCTGATATATTACTGCCTTCAATCAGTTTTGGGTTTCTCCGCTGGTAGTAATCCTCCACAAAGTCTTTTGGAATTGCCTGGAAGTGAAAAAAACTTAAAAATGAGAGAATCTCGCTTGCTATGCCTTGTTTTTTCTCAATCTGTTCAAAAGAAATAATCCAGGCTGCTGTGACTGCGTGTGGAGTCTCCGAGTCTCTCCCTACAGTTTCAAATGGCTCGCTAAGCTGGTCGACAAACGCAGAGTCACCCTCGTCTAAGAGTTGGACATAATCATCTATCGATATATCGTTTTCGAGAATGAACGAAGTTGCTTGTGCAAGGGCAAGCGGCAGGTTTTCAAGCCTGGATGACAGAAGTGATGTCTTATCTGGAGAAATTTGTTCATCATTTAGTATGGCTTGCACAAGCTGGTGCGCTTCGCCATCGGTCATCTTGTCGACCTCAATAGGAGGCTTTCCTTGGCATAACCTAACACCTACTTTCCTATCTCTGGTTGTGATAAGAATGGATCCGTGATCGCAGTCTGGTATATAACGAGCCAGTCCGTTGTCTGCCTGAGTTACTTGACTATGATCGCTTAGGATATCTTTTGTCTGCTGAGTAGGGAAAAATAACTCCATATCGTCGGCATTATCGATTACCATAAGCCATTGCATCTTGGCTTGCTGTTTCAGCCAGTCCCTGACAAGCAACAAGATGTCAGCTTTTGGGTCATCGCATCCAGGTATGTCGCATTTCTTAGCAATGGAAGCATAAGATTGGCGGAAGCGATCTGAATTGCTAGCATGAATCCAGAACAAGGAGGTATCTGGGTGTGTATTCTGAAGCCAGTACACGTAGGCTAATGCAATTTGTGTCTTGCTGCAGTCTGTTAGATTTTTATTCGTTAACGTTAGAGAGAAAAGAACGGTCATACCCAACACCACCAAGGCCATAGAGTGATGCTCTTCTGTGTGACTGAACAGATCCATGTTGCTGACCCAAGCCAAATCGCTCCTGAATATTGCTGAGGATCTCTCCTCTTGCAATAAAATTCGGGTTTTGGCTATATGGGACCAGAACTAAATCAAACTTAGTAAATACTATTTCTCTGCTATCCGCTAGATACATACATATTGATCTTGAGGTTTGCAAACGATATCGCTCTGTTAAGGCTCGTCTGCAAAGACCCTTGATTTTTTCTCTCACGTTACTATAATCAGAGTCGTGAGGACCAAATTTAACCATGTCAGAATGCGTGCGGGCGATGGCGCAAATGTGTTCTGATCCCTTTTCCCAATGGCGGCCATTCGTAGCCGAAGATTTAGTCACGAGAATCGTCTCGGGTCCAGTCATACCCCAATTACCATATTTGTCCTATTTCTCAATTAATCAGGGTATCGTATATTGTTAATAGTATCATAGGAAAACGTACTCGCTGGGCCGTTGGTGACTCGACTGTTTCATAAAAGCAGAAAACCTCCGATTCACCTTCCTCACCACCCAAGGCCTTATGAAAATCACGTTGTTGTATGCTAAGGATCTGCGAATTAATATGACTGATGGACTCAATCAGAGACCGGTTAGGCCCGTCTCCAACCATAGGAATAAGCGAGCCAATATCCATGCCATCATGAGGAGTTCCGAAAAAAACAATCCCATATACGGCACGGATAAGGTTTTTGTCATTCTCTGTATTTGATTTTGATAGAGATATTAAAGCCTATCACATGTAAATGTTACTATAAGATAGAGCAAAATATATATTGACACGAGATTAAGTTTGAACGACATCTTACCTCCTTGATGATGAGTCCTCCAAGGCTGTGGCCGATTAGGATGATAGGCCTGGTCGTCGTAGCAGTTGCTAGTGCGAGAAGGCTGGTACGAAACGTAGTGGCAAGGTCTTCTATGTTTTGTATGTTCTTACATTGTGCAACAGCCGATTCGTAACCATATATCATCACTCTCGCCATCGGCTCGTCAGCAGTCTCTGAGGTCAGAAAGCGTGGAAGAGAGTCTCGCAGCCACATATGACTCCCCTTCCTCTCCTTGAAAGACCCAAAAGCATGTCCTCCAAGGCCAGATAAGGCGATAATGCTCGTGAAAATTAGTCAAAGTCACATTTGGCTTGGGTCAGACACTTACTCTATTTTATGATCTTTCAAAGGCGGTGCAAAAAGTGTCGTTATCCCAAGGAATTCTTTTTCAATGGTTAGACGCTGTTCACCAACGAGTTGAGTGTCGGATGCCTCTGGTAGTGTTATATGCCAACTACGCTTATTCTGAAGCTGAGGAGGTATATTTGTGAACGTAACTGTGGCCGTTTGAAAATCGACATTCGCCTCATGGGCGAGAGACTTGATAGCTGCATTTATAACACGTGGTTGGTTCACTAAGAAGGATAATAACCGTTCAGAGTCCCAGTCGACAGGCACACCACTAATCCGGAATGTATTGGGTTCTCTTAGCGCTACTCTGTTCGCGCCTTCAGCTTCTACGGTCGATCGTATAGATCGTCTCAAGGCCCAGCGATAGATGAGAACCGTAGAAAGCGTGATTATAGACACTAAAAAGTTAAAGTAACCACTTCCTATTAGATCCATACTTTAAACTGCACTTAGCTCTGTGCGCTGAGCTCAACAGGATGAGATGATCGAAAGTAGACGGTGAACTTTGTCGTGACGAGTTTTATTAGTGTTGGTATAGTATTTGAAGAGTCTCTTGCCTTCTCTTCTCACGCGTGATAGTTTATTACTTGAATGTGATGCGGGGTTAGATAGGAAACAAGAGGATCAGGCAATCGTCATTGATCTGCAGCCAGATACTCGTGATAAGGGAGAAATTCTGCTATCTTCAAGGATCTTAATCAATAACGTTACAAATAAGAGCCAGTTAATTTAATCCCCCATGGTTCTACATAGTTGGTCTGTACATGCCATTCCATCAATGAATATACAATTTGCTTAGCGATGTATGTACAGTAATGTCGCTACGAACTCCAAGTATGGTGTGGTTACAGTAGCCTAGGCGATGCTTTCTTTTTTTGTATTGATGAGAACCCACTTGGTGTGGCAAGCACTCTATTGTCCAATGTAACCCTTATATTTGTGTAGTAGTAGTAGTAGTAAATTACAAACCCTTTTCTTTGCTTGATCATCTGTTGATCACGAAGATAGGATTGTTGCTACTCCTATCAATTTGGCCGACTCTGTACCCTGATGCTTGATTTCGTCCTTCATCATCCCCTTCCCTCTTCAGCACCAACCTTGGCTCACAACCACTCTTCTTTAGTTCAAGCCTCTCTATGGCTCTTCATATTTTCTTTGATACATAAAGAGGCCTTCGATTTATTGAATTGTGTGTTGCAATAACTACGTAAGTATAGACCAGACCTTCGTTACACTAGACAATTGGCAGCTCAGCCCAGTTTTACCACTCTAATTTCTTGCAGAGGTGATAATACTGAAATGGTGAGCATCACTATTGTAAGGGGCCATTTTTTAGTCTATTTTGAGCACCTTTTCTGGCTGTGACCAAAATACGCAATCAAAATAGATCTCAGACCTTTGACATGGCTGCAGGTACTGGTACTCATAAGATCCAGGTCAGATAAAAGACTCATTAGATTCGCCATTAACAGCCTAATTTACAATTCAATGTTGAAAGGGAGAGAAGATTTGGCTCGGCAATTGAATATTTATTTTATACTTTATATAAGAAATGAAATGATGTATTACGTAGAGTACGGACGTTCATTAAAGTCATACGATATTTAGCTTGGCAATAATCCTACGACTTGAACTGGCAGCCAGCCAAATGAGCAAACCCTCGTTCTTATTCACATATACTTTCTACATAGGCTGCTGGTGCCGCTTCAAGATAAAGTATTTATTTCACAAGCTAGTTGACTACATGCTATATTGTAAATATTTTCATGCTGAAGTACATAATAGAGAATTTTCTGTAAATCATTATTATTGGTAAGTTTTCTGAGTTTTCATAGTAACCAAAGGAAACAGTGTATGAACACGTTCTGGCGCTTTATGAAAAGGCCATTGGCTTTTGCAACACGATATGTATTGAAGCATTACATATGTGTGTGAATAGTAGGCCCTTTCTTTCCTGTTTACGTTCTTATTCTATCTATCTAGTATCCTCAGCTTTCGCAGTAGAAGAAGTATAAAAGTTTGTCAACCATAAGCCAATTCTACTCCTTCTAAAATCCTAGAAGCCAAATTATTTAATTGATTTATTTTTATACATACATACGGATAGTGGACCATGACACTCTTGGTACGGTAGTAGTCTAGCAAGTCTACCTAGGTATAGGTATATGGCCAAGGAGAATATAAGGGCGATGTAAGAATTGCCACAATCTGCACTACGATACGTATTCTTTTCACCAAATAGTGATGTAACTTGATGCTCCACTGAATCGAAGGATCTTGGGCTGCAATTAGACATATATATGACACTTACGAAACTCCAGCTGGCACACCCGCCTTCATTGAGTTGTTAATCTATAGCATAGCTATCGACTTGAAATCTGAAATTTCTGTTTCATAGTATCAATCAATGGCTACAGCGCTTTGGTAATGCTAGCGTAGAGTCCGTGTGTCCAGATCGGCGATTACAGTCATCCGCAGCATCGTTGACACCAACATATCAAAACGTAGAGAAGCAATCATGAGACAGACATACTACCACATTTAAGCCATATAATAATGCCCCATCAAAGAAAAATCAGGAAAACACACAATATACTCATCACATCATCAAAGAAAAGGGGACTAGAGAAGTAACTAAATCAACAGAAATCATTAAGCAAGGTTCCCGCCCCAGCGCCCGGCTCTCATTCAAGATACAGCCATCGGTTCGGTTATATATACGCCGAGTGTTTTCCGTATATGCACTAAAGAGGGGAATGTGGCACAACGTCACAGTAGCAAACATTCAGACTGTTATGAGAACAGGGTCCGGGGCAGTAAGGGAGAGCTATTAGGAGCGAAATACATCGGGCAAGACGATTTTGCTAAACTACGGAATGCAGCTGAACCCTTGTCACTGCGAGCTAGCGCAAGTGTTGTAACACAGTCACATCTTCCCTGTTATCAAGCAGGTTGGTTACATGTATCCCTTACATGTATCCGGTCGTCCAACTTCAGCCCATTAGAGATCTGCAACACGGACTTTTCTTACGCCAAAAGTAGCTCTTGATATTTCTCTCGTCAAAACGGTTAATGGAGACCTTTAGGTGGTTGGGAAACGAACGACGTATTTCAAGATCAAGAGATCGATCTCCTTTAGTTGGGACGGCCCGTCAATTGTCCCTCGAGCCTGATTTTAATTTTCAGCCGCCTCCTTTCCTCCAGCCCCATGCTTCGACATCCAATCATGTTACTTCATTGCCCTGTAGCTGCTTGCGCTAAACTACTGTGAATGTAAGTGCACCTTTCACGCGGCGGGTGCTTTTAATAGTTTGTTGCAGGTCTAAGACATTATTTAGGGGGGCCTCACTGACACTTGCTATTGCTAGTAGCCCAGCTCAGCTATTCCGATATTGACTGCTCAGACAGAGAAAAACGCGAGAGAGATGCGAAAATCTATGAAACTGAAGAGAATCAAGCGAGTCAATATTAAATAAATAAGAAATAGAGATAGAAAAATAAAATAAAAAATAAAAAATAGAAAAATAGAAAAAGATACAGAGGGGTGAGCCTAAATCGTCAGCACGACTCTTCTCCTTCTGATTCAAGAACTTGTTGAGAGATTTGGTAGAATGAATATCTTGTGTATCTACGGAAGTAGTATTTCCTAATACTAGGCATCAATGTTAATGCGTAATAGACATGTTTTTCAGCTTTAATCATTGACTGAGATGGCGTCTCTAGGCGCATGTAGCTGTTCAGTCGGGGCCACTTGGCTGCCACATAGCTAATAGCAAACAAAGAGCCTTTGCGTTGGTGGAGGTAGCGTTCCGGGATTTGTGACAAGACCATTTGCTTGGATGATAGCAGAAAATATAGCCCAATGGTGGTGAAATGAAAGAATCGCGAGCAAGGCAGAGCCCCCTGTTGCTACTTATGCCAATAGCTTTTAATTAGTGAGACAGTAGTATAAGTGCTACATACACGTCGACGGACACTTGCACTCGATCACAAGTACTTGGTATAAAATACTGGAATGCATGTAGTCAAAACACCTTGATAAAATAAAAGGCTGAGGAAGTTTGCAGGCGCTCATCAGGTTTGTCTCAGACAACCAGCCGCCTTATAAAGGAAATCTATCTCAAGGATTATCTGTACTAACAATCCTTATAGTAATCTCATTCATATCTAAGTTCTTCGTCTCTCTCTCTCTCTTCTTCCCTCTCTCTCTCCTTCTCCCCCCCCCCTTTCTCTCTCTGCCTCTTATTCATCGTCATTCATCAAAAGATAATAAGTGATCTAACATTACAATATATTTCTTCGCAAAGCATCTCAACCGCCTGCCATGGAATTGCCAGGCTTTACCTCCCTGACTTTAATCGGAAGTGGATCTTTCGGGCGAGTCTACAAAGCTCATGACTTCAGGCTAGATAATGTCGTAGCCGTCAAAAAGCTAGAGGTATTCTCGCCAGGTCAAGCAAGTCAGCTCAAGCGGGAGATAGCCGGAGTGAAAATCCTCAGACATGTAAGTTAAAAGATCAGCCTCTGGTTCACAATCCCAACATCCAAACCAAAGATTTAAATTTGTATTTTTTTTTATATATTTTCCCCCACGTCCATAAGTATTGTCGGATAGTGTAAACTAAAAATGAGAAATATAAAGCGCAATATTATACCGATATTCTACGCGATTGTGAAGCCGAGACAGGCCCTGATTGTGACGCCCCTCAAGCAGGGCAATATCTGCTCCCTTATGCCCATCCCATACGAAATCAATGTCAAGACCTCGACTTTCTATAGCTTGACGATCCAGATGCTATCAGCACTCACCTACCTCCAAGAAGTAGGCATGTGTCATCGAGACATCAAGCCCACCAATGTACTAGTCGAACGCCGTGAAGTCGGCTACTGCTTTCAGCTTTCAGACTTTGCCCTCGCACACTCTGTGAGCCATGCTGACACTCGCAACGGCGTCAACATTTTCAGAGCTCCGGAGACATATGGTGGCAATTATCCGCAAACCTCCAAGTTGGATGTCTGGTCCCTCTTCGTGACGCTGGCAGTTGCTTGTGGCCAACTCTCCGAATCGGAACTTGCTCGTCAGATTCCGAGAGATGTCGCCGAAGCCATATCGGAAGCAGGGCAACAGCTCCCCGAGCTTAAGCTCATGGCGCAACAAAACCCAACAAACAGAGTCGCGGCCTCGGTGCTATTCCATCAACTCAGGCCCAAGGAGAGGCTTGGTGCTAAAGGCAGTGTTGAATATCCTGAAGTCAGCTCTGAGCACTTTGGTCTCTATGGTAGTGGTCGATTAGAGGGAGTGGCCACGATCCCTGTCGGACCCAAGTTAAATACTAGTAGCCTTACTGGCCCTTTGGGAACAGCGCCAGCGGCTTTCGTATTAGCACCGTCGCGAGCTGGATCAGTACCACCACCGCGTGCAACTTCAACTTCATCAACGCCATCTGCTATATCAGCACAGCGCAGCCCTCGACCATCACCACTCGAATATTATACCGACTTAAATCGCCAGTGGTTTGATTATATGCGATATCTCAAGGAGACAGGACAAATACCCTCATCTTCCAGCCATGGGTGTCATTATAACCGCCATTCATGCGGTCATCTTATTCAACGTGCCCCTCGCACCGACCTCTCGGCGGCTCACCATGACATGGCTCCTCATCAAGAAGTAGCTCCGGCTCAAGGATGCAACAGTTCGGCAGCAGCCTATAACCTAGATTTAAACAACTTTAACGAATACGATGTATATGTAGCTCGGTTCGGCAACAACGCCAATGATGCGTTTGCAGCATGGGGCACACCTTATGAACATGTTTACAAGTATTGGCCATAAGCGGAAAGTTTCTTGTAAGCTATGTCGAGTCATTAGTAAGAAGGGGGAGAGGATGAAGGAGGAAACCGCAGCAAGATTATCCTCTTTTTTTTATTATCCCTTTCATTTTATCTTCTTCATTTCCTTGATTTTCCTCTATTTCGTTTCCTTTTCCTTTTCTTTCCGCTCTAGAAATTTCTCTAAGCCTTACATCTACATCATATATAGAATAATAATGGCATAAATAGTAGCAAAAAGCCACGGATACGCCCCGTCCTATATCCACTCATCATACTCTATACAATGAATAATCAAATCAACCTCTTCTTTTCCATTACAAATACCAACTAGCGGGTATCAATAGCTCAACACTCAAGATCTTAGCCTCATAGGGCTTTAAATTTAGCTCAGAGCTTCGGACCATGCCGGCCGGGTTATGTTTTTTTTTTAGCCCCGTCACATCATTTCCATCCATCCGTCCATCTTATCCTTATCAATATCATGTAAATCTGACCCCTCCCCCACCATTTATATAAACTCCAAACCCTCAACTCCAAAGCCAGTCAATCCTTTTCCTTTTTGCGCCAGAAGCACTCATCACCTTCTCACCTATCCGGACTTACTCAATTATCCCCAGCAGCTCTTCTTCTACTAAACTTGTTAATTACTTTCTAAACCTCGCTTACAGAAAATTAAAAAAAAAAATGTCAGACAAGAAACGTGCCGTAGACTCAGACAAAGGTATATCCATATCCATCCCTCCTCAACTATCTTCTCTCTCTCTCTCTCTCTCTCTCTCTCTCTCTCTCTCTCTCTCTCTCCAGTATCATTCAACCTCGTCTATTCTAACAAAAACAAACTACAACCTTCCTCAGTCTGGACAACACTCATCACAAACCTCGACTACCTCCCCGGTCTCCTCACTCTCAACCACTCCCTCCAGCGCGTCAACTCCAAATACCCCCTCGTCGTCCTTTACACAGACACATTCCCCGCCGCTGGCCATGCCGCCCTCAAAGCTCGCAATATCCCCTCCCAGCGCATCGAATACCTCCTTCCAACCGCCGGCAAAGATTACTCCAATGACCCTCGCTTCTACGATTGCTGGAGCAAACTCGTACCCTTTTCTTTAACGGAGTACTCTCGCATCGTCCAGCTTGACTCTGACATGCTCGTCCTCCGCAACATGGACGAACTAATGTCCCTCGAGCTCGATCCCGTTTCCCTTAGTGAAACGGGCAATGCTTCTACTAGCAAACGCGTCTTTGCTGCTGGCCACGCATGCGTCTGCAACCCTCTTCAAAAGCCTCATTATCCTAAAGACTGGGTCCCCAAGAACTGCGCCTTTACATCTCAGCACTCCGACCCTGAATCTGCCCAAACCATCGCCGCGGATCCCTCCGTCGGTCCACTCGGCTTCATGAACGGTGGTCTCCAAGTCGTCAATCCTTCCACCGTCTTGTATTCCCAAATCGTAGGTCACATGGAGTCTGATGCAGCGATTATGGATTTCGCAGACCAGTCTCTCCTATCGGACTTGTATCGCGACAGATGGGTCCCTCTGCCATATACCTACAATGCGCTTAAGACGATGCGTTGGAAGGGTGTGCACGATGCCATCTGGAGAGATGACCAAGTCAAGAACATCCACTATCTTTTGAGTCCAAAGCCATGGAATGAGATTGATGACAAAGGAGAGTGGACGGGGAGTGAAGAGTCGCATATATGGTGGATTGATGCCAATCGCGAGAGGAAGGCGGCTGAGAAGGCAAAGGGTATCAATGATGACTTTTGAAACAATTTATAATTGAAAATTCTTGAACAAATTGGATGGGTTCTGCTTTTGAAGGAGGGGAATATCGACGAGTCTTTTTTTATCTTTTTGGGTCCATTATATCTCATATTAAAAGGTATATATAATAGAAAAATCTCTTTAATCGCTTAGACATATACGATAACAAATACAATATCAATAGATGTGTTTGTTTATAGACACCAGTTTCAATTCATAATTCTGTATATATTCATAACGCGCAGGCGCTTGTCTATCATATAATTTGACGTTTGCTCGGGCTGTCATTCTGTAAATTACCCACACGACATCATAATCCATACCATTCCAAGTCATTCCAGTAATACCCAAAAAGAAAGATAGAAGAAGAAGAAAAAAATGACAACAGAGAAAGCGCAACATCATTCTGTTCAGGTATAGGTAAATGATCCAAACTCCCGCCAAGCGTGAAATAAGTGAGAAACAATCGCCAAACGAAAAACTCACAATCAGCATAGACCCGTGCTGGGCTGTACTTCTTTAAGACAAAAAGGTAATAGAAAAGAAAAATGAAAAAAGCTCTAATCCCACAGTGAAATGCTTGTTCTCCTAGAAATAGGTAGATCCATCGCTAATAGAATAGTAGCCGCAATAAACCGAAAGATGATGTTTTTGCTTTCCTCATGTATGTATATAAAGTGTCAAGTATAGTTAGATATTAGCACAAGAAGATGAGAACGCTAATCGTGCTGATAAAAATAGAGCAAGTTGCATCGATTGGTTCTCGACATCACAGCAGCACTGGCCAGTGTTTGTTGGTGGGGGGAAAACCATTTGCGTCGCCGATCCTCGGTTTTTTTTTTTTTTTTTTTTTTTTTTTGATGCAGAGCAAAAACTTCTTCATCTTTAATCAATGCTTCTTATATTTCTGCTATACCGTTAGCCAAACAATTATCTTGCAGTAAGTGGGGGAAAAAAAAGGGAGGGCCACCAAACCACACCCCAGTAGACTTACCTCGTCAACTCTGCGTTGATTGTTTGGATCCATCGAGTTTGTTGCTCCCATCAAAGTCTTTCCAATAATCTTCGTAACGCCAACTGCAGGCCTAAGGATAATAGTCGGGGCTCTTCTTAGTACTGCCTTAACAGCGCCGCTGGCTGACTGGCTCTCCATTATTTCGCCTGGCACCGCAATGATAGCATCCCGCGCCAGATTCATATCCCTGGCGAGGGACCTATAGCCGCCGCGAATACCTTGGATCACGCCAGTAGGATGGTCAGCATATAGCGATATCTGTCTCCTCTCCTCTGGATCGGCTTCATCATCTTCATAACGACTTTCGGGGCGGTAGCCAGCACCTAACATCTCTTCCGTGCCTTGTAGAGCGTACTGTGTACCAACTGCAAGCTTCGCTCCAAGCTTTACCACCTCCGTGCCAGTCGTAAGAGCAAATGCAACAACTCCTTTGGATATGCTTCGAAAGACGCGACCATCCTTTCGGTACTCTTTGAGGGGGATCTCTACCAAATCCCTGAAACCGCTGCCAATATTTACAAGCGACCTCGCAGGCGCCAAGCCAGCCAAAACGTGAGTAAGCTGGTTATTTCTGACATCAGGTGACCAGATATCATTGAGCATCTTGCCAAATCGGTCAAAGCCCGATACACCGTAAATGATTACATGCCGGAGAACCATCTCGGATCCGTCAAGCGTAATAAAGTTCATAAACTCGGTGGTGTGTCCTGATCGAAGGCCAGCATAATCTACTCGTTTGGGCTTAAAGTCTAGCTTGACCGGAATATCGTTCACTTCAGCCCTCTGCAAGAAAGGGACGTCACTGGGTGATGAGTGCACTGGTGCGCTATCATCTTTGAACTCAAAGAAACGAGTGATAAACTCGAGAGCATCCTGATCAACATGGAGTCTCACTGGCAACACTGTCGCCCGAAGCACAATCTCAGAAGCTCCCAGTTCCGGTAGCGGTTTCACTGTCAGCAGCTCGAGATGCACCATGCTAGTTCCCATCTCACGCTCCCCTTTGTCTTGGTCGTAGGTCACAAATTTCTTCCATTTCGATGTGTTGAGGTGGTCAATTATGTCAAGATTCTGGACTCGAACATCGATGCTGCTCTGCGTCTCTCCAGTCCCAGCAGGGAATGCAACCACGTCGACATCGAGGCCCTTGAGCTCAAAAGTGATTTTGTGACGCTTGCTTCGTTGTAGCTTCAGGCGTCGAGACTTGGAATGCCCTCTACGAATGGTCCGGTTTGTTGTTGTCGTCACGGCCGTTGTAGCGACCGATTCTGTTTCCGTTGCATTGTCAGCAACAAGACCTTCGTTGATGGCACGAGCCAAGTCCTGCGGGTCTCGATTTGCTGGGATTCCGATGTAGATAGAATTGAACAAAAAGTCGCCAATGGTCTCTTCATCTTCAATAATCTCATCAGCATGTTGTCCACCGGGCCGCGCTTGACGCTCGTAAGCCTTGGCCTCCACATCGTGAACGGCTTTGCTAATCACCTCGCGAGTATGGGTCCAGTCATAGCCATCGAATAGGTTCCAGATGAGGTGGACGTCTCTCACAGTCACTTTGAAGGGACTGCGCTTCACCAAGTGGCCTGGAGCTTTATCATAAGTATTCTTGGCTGAGTTCCAAACTTTGGCAGCGAGCTCCTCAGCAGTGCTTCGGCTGTAAAAGTCATCGTGGATAACCAAGTCTTCGCTGTCTTCCGAAAGGTAGCTAGGGGAAGGCTCAAGCCCAGTAATTAGAACACCCTCATTAGTATCCTGCATTCTCGCATCCTGCGATGTAACAGAAGACTTCATAGCATCAAACAACTCTTCTCCTTCGAGCCCGTCCCCATAGAACTGAGATTCTACGCGGAGAGAGTCGTCGCTTCCAAAGCCAGCATCGGACTGGCTCTTTGCCATTTCCTGTGCACCCGCAAAGTCTTGATCAAAGTCATATTCTCCTTCGGATTTCCCAAACGCCTCTGCTGAGATTGAAGCAAGCAAGTCCTGGACAGGCACAACATTGGTCCTGTATTTGTTCTCTTTGCTGGGGGGAGTCGGAGGCGAGAGAGCGTTCGTTAAGCTAATCAGAGTTTGAGTGGAATCGGCACACGTCTCTAGCACTAGGAGGTCATCTCGGACTTCGACCTCAACTTGCTTTTCACCATCCAGGCCCGGTGCGACCTTTACAACTACTTTCGCTGAAGACATGTAGCAAATATCCACAAACCCTCGAGCACACATTGAAACTACTTGAGGGGACGCTGAAGAGGACGACCGGCGCCTTGAGTTTGAAGAAACATGATGATCCGTTGTAGCCAATGAGACATCATCTATCAGCAATATCGAAGCTTTTTTAATATCGAGCGTTACATTGATGACTTCATCCTTTGGAAGGGCTACTGCGAGACGAGCGTCCGTGAGTGCAACGGCCATCTTCGACTTTTGGTTGAGAGGATTTAGGCCTATAAGACAGTCTCGGAATGATACGTCCAAAGTCATTGGTTTACTTTGTTTCGAGGGGCCCGCGGCTGGTGAGCGGGGCTGCTGTCGTGCTAAGGCTGCATGAGCTTGATCACCAAGACTCACAACTGAGGCGGCAAGGCTCTCTTCAAAATCTTGCGGCGTAGCGTCATTTGCCAGACCAAGGAGATCCATGACCGTGGGAACCCGGTATTCAATGCTGATGTCTTGCAAGTTCAGCTTGATGACAGGTTCGATATCGTCGCCAATCATTCTTGCCATGATAACTGGTCCTCGGTTCGCGATTTCTGCCGAAGGATAGAGAATAGATGAGCCAATGAGTTCTTCAGTCTTGTTACGTTTGATTGATATTCCGGATATGGCAATAGCTACTAGTGACGGGATCGTAATATGTCCAGCTTCGAGCTCCTTAATTTCACTGCTAAGCTGCCCAAAACTGCCGTCAAGATCAACGCTTGCGCTAATCTTATGGACTTTGGCGAGAGTCATAAGCCCAGGTCGATCATCTTCCGGGAGATACTTTGCCACTGTAGACAATTTCGCCATTTCTTCAACCAGGTTGGGAAGCGCTTCAAGCTGAGCCAAGTTCTTCACTCGCACATTGAGTGTATCCACTCCGGCCCTTAGCACCGAGCCCTTCCTTCGCTGCCGCAAGAGTGTATCAACCATTATTTCGTCACTTCCATGATCAAACTGGGCCTTGGACGGCGTAATCAGTTCTAGCAGCTTCTCGAGATCTGAATCATTTGGAGTTGTTACGAACTCCAATCGTACCCCAATTATCTCAGTATTGATGGCAGGATCTGCCATGGAATTATTGAGGTATGGACCAGACACGCGCATCATGCTACATCCTATACCGATGCCCCCTTCTCGGCTAACAAGCTTGATGGCATTGCTCTCTGCAATGACGCTGCATTCTTTGCCAAGGAGCTCGATAAAGGAGCCGCCGATTCTTAAATTAATCTTGTTCTCGGAAGCAGCTGACTTGTCGTCAGGGTTAATGGGAGTATCAAAACGTACACCTCTTGGCCTCTGCGTTGGCGCTGGCTTAGGGGTGGGCGCTGGACTAGACGTCATTGAGGCGCTCATATTGAGGAAGCTGCTCAGGCCTCCGAACCAGCTAAATGTCTCATCTAATCTTTGTAAATCAATCTGGACAGCCAATGGCAGTGTTTCAATCTCCGTTTTGACGCTGTCCTTTGCATGCGTCATTTTGATACCAATGTCATGCCCACTGGAAAGAAAAGTGTCTCTTACAGACGTACTCATTGGCCTAGCTTTATCAAAGGATACGATGTCGCCATTAGCATATCCAAAACGGAAAGTTTGCAGATCAATCCTTGTTTGAATAGCATCCTGCTTTTCTGGTCTACCTCTTCCGGCTGAATTTGTTGATACCTTGACTGGTGATACAGAAATAGCCAAGTTGCCCAAAGTTGCATTAAGAAGAACTTCATGATCGAACATGAATGCTGAAGGATCCAGATGGCGCTGAGGAGTATCCGTTACACCGCCAAGTCGGCTCAGGAAGTCCAAGGATATTTGCTGTATCGTAACCTTGACCTCTGGCACTTTATCTGCCTGTTCTCTCTCGGCGCTATTGCCTTTAACATTCACTGCGCTCTCATTCTTAACTGCTTCGAGGAGCCTTCCAACAATCATAGCAAGCACAAAGGCCAATGAAGCATCAAAGCGAATTGACACGGGAGACAGGTCTACTTCCAAAACATTATCGACGCTTTGGGTGCGCCGTATGGGAGGCTTGTGGTCGTATACAGAGTCTGATACCGCTGCATGTACGGAGAAAGCTCCAGGAGCCTGCGGAAATACTGAATTACTCATTGCTCGGGCAAGCTCTGCGACTGATTCAGATGTATCTTCTTCCATTTCAAGATGTTGATGTGTGGTTGGCACATATACAGAAACAGATTGAAGATGTAAAATCTCTTTTACAACTCGTGTTGGCCCCTTCGGAGTGGTTACATCTTCGGGCTGTGACTCCTCTATATCATTTAAATTCCTAGGCCGTTCTTCAGTCGTCGGCCCCGGATTTAGTGGTGGAGAACTCGATCTTTCTTGTTTGGGCTCGAGCTCAGGTTGAAGCCCCGAAATCTCTGGCCTGGGTGAAAATGTATCCTCAGATACAATGTTATGAGACACTGTTCTCCCCGATGTTGATGAGCTTTGAGAGGCATTATCATCCCAACCCCCAGGCATGGCAGATGCAGAATTAACAATACGCCTCGAAGGAGAACAAGGAGACTGAGAAAGCTGTATTGATTCCTCCGTTGGCGATCCAATCTTAGGTTCAATGCTCGTCCGTGGTCGGTATTCGGATGATTTGAGCTCCGAGATATCTGCCGTTGACTGGCTCTCCGCTTTCGAGAACGCACTCATATACATGCTCTCAGCTTCTTCATGCGTATACAAATGCGACTGCATAAGATCATCATCTTCGTTTGCATCTTCCATCTCATGGTGGTTTAAGGATCCTAATTCCGCAGAAGCATAAACGCCGTGAACATCCGATTGGTCGAAATCTATTTGTTGATGTAATATTGAATGAGAGGATTGTGAGCTTTGTTGCTCCGCGGCACTTTGCGACCTAGATAAACCGCCATCGAATATTCTTCTTGTAGGCGACACAGTTGATCCGGTGTCTTCTGGTGAGTGAAAGGATGCATTCTCAGGTGAGTTGAATTCTCGGTACAGTGAAGCGCGGGGGGTCGAAGGACATTCATCTTCAGGAATACCCTCATCTTCATTATCTTCAAACTCGTATGGTATTCCAAGGGCCTCTTCGCTATCTCCCATAGGATAATTGTGTTGGTTCAAATCGTCTGCGTCGGTCATGTGTTCCCTAAAACTCGTTCGTATTGATGGTATAGACTGATGACTCATGCCCGACTGTGATGCTGCTGTCATGTGTTGGCTATGAACACTTGCGTGAGGAGATGATATCAATGAAGGTGCGAAAGATGGCGCGAAAGAAGATGCATGAGAGCTTTCCAGAGACACGGATGTGGCTTGCCTCGAAGGCGGATGCCTTGTCATGAGAGGCGAAGATGCGACAGATGGCGAAGCCATGGATGATGACCGAGTCAAAACCGAAAAAATGGTGGCTTCGGATATCAAATAGGCACGGACATTGGCCAAAGAGATTTGTCGCTTCCCTTCCTTCGGCGCTGCTAATGGCGACTCTTCCACCTCTTCACTTCTTGTGGTAACACCTTCAATGTCGATACCTTCTAGGGCAATTTGGAATGACACCGGCTCCGTAGCTGACGAACTCATGTCTGTAGGGATATCCATATCTAGCTGGAATCCCACACCCTTGATCTTTATTTGCATCCGATCAACAATTCCTTGCAGAAAACCAGCGAGGAAACCCGGCAACGACAAAGGCTGACCAGTACCCAGGGCCGGCTCTTCTTCACTGCTATCATCGCTCATCGACGCCGATGCGCCAAGGTCCTGGGTTTCTGCAGCCAACGCCGCTTCGAGTTTCTTTCGCTCCGATGACGGTTGTGTTTCCAGGAATGATTGCGCAAGATCTACGGTATTGGGAACAGTGGCTGCAGCATCGGAGGTTGTCGCAGTTGCCTTGCCCGGCTCGGACTTGGTGTCGGACACTAACACCTTCAACTTGATATCCACGCCATCAACCTCAACAGATATAGGGCTCGTATAAAAGTCCATGGGAATAGTGACTCGAAGAAGTAAGACTTTGGCTCGCTGTATCGCAAAAGTCCCGGGCAGTTTGAGCAGCTTCTCCAGCTTCTACGTTGACGTCAGCTTCCCCCTTGTACTCGATGACCGATCGCCTTTAACAAAAGGAAAAGAGAAGAAAAGAGAATGAAGGCGAGAGGAAAAGCAGTACTCACATCTAACTGAACCCCGACATCCCTAAACTCAAACACAGTATTTCTTCCCAAAGCAAGATCTAGATTATCCAAGTCCAACGCGTCAGAGTCAAGGAGCTCCAGCCGCGACAAGGCATATCGCAGCAGCCGTTTAGGCATGTTGGAGCTCCGAAACGACTGGAATAGCCCAGCCATGATGACTTGGTTCAAAAACTTTGTTCTTTTCTTTTTCTTTTTCTTTTTTTCTCTTTTCTCTTTTCTTTTTTTTTTTTATTATCGGAATGAGGACGGAGGCGGAAGGCGGCAAGTCAACCACTAAGGTGACTTAAAGGCTAAAGACAACCAGAACCAGATCGTCACCGGCTCCAGGATGGCCAGCCAAACGCTGTGGTAGGCGCGATATCAACAGACCCCCGGTCAAGTGCGGGGACGAGGTTCATGATTAGAAGGATAAAAAGCGAGGCATGAAAGGATGCGAGGTCAACTTTGGCATCAAAGCATACAAAGGTAGACGTCTGGTTTACCAGTTCGAGTACGAAGTCTAGGGGAGACACGGAGCAAAGGTGAGATGATTCTTCTCGGGACCAAAAGCTACTTAGGCCAAGGTTCCCAGAATGTTGGAACTTTCGAAAAGAGAGTTGATCGGGGCTTAGCGGTTGGTTGAGCGACGTAAAGTAAAGGTGGTCGAGGGG
>JACBYL010000080.1:0-13192 GCA_015266385.1 Trichoderma oligosporum | reverse complement strand
ATACCTATATGCTGTTGGCTAATTACAGGATAATACCAGTATTAGTCTTACTATTCAGGAAATTCTCGTATTTGAAGAAAAAAGGCCGCTTACCCTTGCCATCAAAGGGGGGTCGCTTGGCATAGGCCATGGCAAATAACTCCTCATTTTCGGATACCACCCCTCCAGCCTGCCCAAGAGCCAAGCTCGCCGCGGAACTGCGTTTAACATACTTGTACAAGTAGTTGTTTGTACAAGTACGATAAGCAGATTGCTGATTCTCGAAAACAACACGTAGATGATGAAAGTCGGTTGCACGAAGTAATGATCGTGTCTTTGTGCCTTATGGCATTGAGTCTCTGTCTATGCAATCGGTAATACAGAGTGAGTGCCAATGCTATCCTGGCTTACCTACTCTGGATCTTTCCGTGCTATTACTAAGGCCGACCAGCTTCGTGCACGGGGAAGGTGAGAGCCAAATTGGAGCTGCCCATTCTTTTTCATGTCCCATACTTGTACTCCATTCGGAGTACTCCGTACCTTCCTACCCTTGTAATTTTAAGCATTGATCAATGATCTTGCCCATTCTTAGAAGGAGAATTGTGACGTCGCTTAATGTAGTTGCAAGGAACATACTTGCCTTGCCTAATACAGTAGTATACAAGTACTAGGTATAGAGACTACAGAAATTGAGGGATCTGCATGAACAGTACTAAAGAAAGAGTCTACCTACAAAGTAGTAAGTATAGCCGTAGCTTATATCCTGGAGCAGCCCCGAGTACTCCGTACTATCTCCAAAGTTGGAGCTGCTTAGGAAATACATTTACTTCAATCAGCTGCGAATTTAAATGACACAATCTCTCTTATTATTATTTATATATTCGCGTACAAGTAGATATTGTGTTGAATTAAAATAAATTGAAAATTGGAAAAAAGGAAAGAAAAAATAAAACACCTAATTTAGGTCCTCTGCTTTCCGTTGCATGTACGGAGTACTTGTATGGCTTCACTTCTTGTCCCATGATAGTGCTTGGGCGATAGTCGAGAAATACAATATAGCCCGAGATATACCATTGAAAAAGCGCGTATTCCTTTATTACCATTTAGGAACATTGTTACACACAACGAAAAACAATCATCATAGCATCCATCATTCGAAAGAAATCAATCTTGAAATTATTCTGCCTTTTTTTTAGCCGTCAATCGATATCAAGGGTACTACCTATGAGGCTCTCTGTACTATCAATATTTACCAGGTAGGTGAAGAAATAATCTATTTTACTCCATATCTAATCTAGCCCTGCATGGCTACAATCCTGCATGGCTACAATAAGGTTTATAATGCTGGCTTTTTTTTCTCCAAGCGACCCTGGGCTATTTCGGGAGTTAATTTATTTCTTTTCCTGCATAAGCCACATACCTCTTCCGGGTCCCACGTGATATCATTTACGCCACTCATCCACCTCTCAGCGCCACATCCACATGAAAAGTCAAATAAGGCTGAGAAAATTTCATAGTTTAAAAAAAAAATCTTGATATGTGTGGTAACATATACGCTCGTCATGTTGCCCCGGTCTGGCCATCGTAATGTTTACTGGCAATCTTTGTCCGGCACTCATAGAAATACAGTTATAAATAGACTGGCAGGCATTCGTACCGTTAATACTCCAAGGATAACTCTTTTAGCACATCAGAGAGTGAGTTTTTATATTGATAGACCTAACATAGAACTCCCTACTTACACACAACTTTCACAGCATTGGGCGAGCACAAACAGTGAACCTGTTTCACAAGCGCGATATGGGCAATCTCATGTACCTACATCTGCTCCTCTGCCAAACCCAGCTAGCCAAGAAAAGTACTACTTGCCAATTCGCAAGCGGTTACAGCTATGGACTGTCGAAAATGGACAAGGCAGCCCTGGTAGCATGCCACCGGACATGATTATGTATGGCAGTGTCTCAAACAACTTGAGTCGAACGCAATCAACAGGCTCGTCTGAAATGGACCAGCTGCGGCCCAGCCAATCCGGGATGACGGATGACTTTGAAGCGGATCTGGGTGATGGAGACGCAGAGGCTGCCGCTGTTGGTGGGAGCTCCAGACATCCGGGTGATCTTGTTGAGTTGAAGTAAGAATCTATATATTCAAATCAAATTTTTCCAATCACTCACATAAAATACAGACAAACCGGCTCACGAGTTCCTCTCTTTGCAATCTATCTGGGGTACTTTGGAGACAGAAACCATTTTTATGCTATGAATGGTAGATGGCTCACTAGCATGGGCTACTCACCATTATTTACTGTTGCTAACTTTGCAAGTCAAGCAGAAATGGCACCTGTGATGGCCAAGATGCTCAAGAACGCATCTGCTGAAGAATTTGAGGAGCTGCGTCGCAATGAGAAAGGCCCTTCCAGAGAGGATGGTGCTCAGCTTATACAGAAAATGATGGATTTTAGACTAAAAGCGGAATCAGTACATCAGAACAATCTCGGAAAGTTGGACGCTATCCGGACATTTCTATCAAGCCGGCGACAAGTCAGCTACCTCAGCCTCTTCGAGATTGCCGACATACTGCTACCTGCCTCTCTCAAAACAAATGATCACTTCCCCCCGTTTGCGCTATATGCTGTTCATTCAGCGCTGTATCAAAACGAGATCGGCTTTCAACCGCTCAGCCCGTCTAGTGATTGCCACCGCCGAGACCATTTATTCGAAGTTTTCTCACAATCTCATGTGCATATTATCAACAAAGTCGTCACCATGGTGCGCGAGTATACAGAAATGAGCATGAAATACCTAAGGCCGCCCACTCCAGACGAGCTGGAGGGAACTGTATTGGGCAAATTCATACTTCAAGCACGAAAAATCGTCTCAGCTAGCCGCTCGAAGCGACAATGGACGCCCCACGGTATCCTAACACCTACAGATAGTGCGCAGCTGCTACAGACGGAATGGTCGCAGCCAAGCAAAGATATCATCTCATTCCTAGAATGGTGGGCGAGCTATGCTCTATTTGAGCATGGATCACGATTTCACGGTCAGGGCGCCTTGATCCTTCGGGCTCTCCAACTTTACGAAGATGCCATTCTTGATCAAAGCACGGCTTGGACATTTTTGCAAGAGATTGGTATCATTCCTCCTTGGGAAATTCCATCGCGTTACAAGGTGCGCTTTCCAGAAGTCTCAATAACCAGGGGAGGTGGTTTAGCGCGGGAAACCCCCGACAATCTTGAACAATCCAAACGGCCAGACATTGCGGCAGATTTCAGGCGAGAGCATACACAATCTACAATTTTTTGTATCGATGCGGTGTCGACAATGGTTATTGATGATGGTATCTCACTAGAGCGCACAAATAACCCTGACCAGTTCTGGCTTCATGTTCACACAGCCGATCCTGCCTCGAGCATCGAGCCAAACTCTGATCTGTGTAAATATATGGAGCTGATTCCAGAAAATATTTACTTGCCTGGACACTTTCAGGCAATGCTTCCCTCCAATTTGGGGGAAGATGATACCAAAGACTACGCCTCTGATGGTCTCGTTAGTCAATTTTCATTGAAGCCAGACGGCCGAGCATTAACTTTCAGTGCAATGGTCAACAGGGCTGGTGAGTTACTAGACGTCAAGGTTGAGCCGAGCACGCTTGGTAAAGTTGTATACTTGGATCCCAAAGATGTATCCCAATTCTGCAATGAGCCAGCACCACCGCCAGTTCCTGAGCATACCTTGACCGTGGGAAATCTGGAAGGAAATGGGGAACCGGAATTAAATCGCCCAATGATTGCGGCTCATGATTTAGATGCATCCAGCAAAGAGGATTTATTGTTGTTATATCAGCTCGCCGAGGCGGTCAGAAACAGGCGCCTTGAAAAAGGAGCATGGCCATACTTTTTCCCTCGCCCCTCTGTCTCTGTATCCCTCCATGATGCTCCTGAGGAAGCGGACGCCTCCAAAGTTGTACCGGCTGATCCTTACATCAAGGCCGCCTATGAGACATCGACAGGCTGCTCTGTTGTCTCCAACACCATGGTTCTCGCTGGTGAGATCGCAGCACGCTGGTGCTCATCTCGTGGTATCCCAATCCCCTACCGGAGAGACGTCAAATTCAGGCATGGTATCAAGGACGCATTCGACTATGCTACAAAGGAGATTTACCCCCTAATCCGCCAAGGCATCGAGCCAAGTGGCAGCCAGCGACAAGAGCTGGCTCGATACACAGGCGGTATCGAGATTTCAAGTCAACCTGGGTCATACTTCCTTCTCGGCTTAGATATGTATACCAAAGCCACGTCGCCACTGCGGCGGTTCTCTGACTTACTCGTCCACTGGCAAATCCACGCAGCTCTTCAGCACGAGCGAACCACCCATCGAACTATTGATCCCAACACTGATAACTTGGATGATATTCTTCCATTCTCTGCGACGCAGCTTGCCAACACTCTGCCGCTGTTGCAGGTGCGCGAGAAGATGGCGCGCACAGTCTCCCGCGGCATTCTAGAGTGGATTCTCATCGCACTTGTTCGTGCTTGGCGCTTCGAGAAGACGGCCCCTCGTACGTTCCGGTTTACCGTCGGATCACGCTGGCGACAGGGCTGCATTGGTAAAGTGGACTTCTTTGATCTCAATGCGCTCATGGATATTGAGGGCCTGAATCAGAAGGCTCTTATTAAGGATGTCCGAATCGGAGACCAATTCGAGGTCGAGCTTGCAGACATCAATGTACATTCTCGGCATATCCTCGTCAGAGCCCTGCGGTATCTCGGCCCTAATGCTGGAATGTAGCAAAACAGTTCTTCAACGCCCAACTTTATTTTACATGAGCACTTACTCGTATATGAGTTGTACAAGTAGTACTACTTTGGACCCGCAGTGCCATCGTGCTTATACTACATACTACATACCAGGTACCCCATCCTAATAACGGTTGATGTGTCCCAATACGGGCTTTTGACTTGATTTTGCGCCGAGCGGCCACCAACGAATATAAATTGGACAAGTGCGGAAACCAACACACGATGCGGTGTCGGGAAACATTGTTCACCGGCCGCGACGAGTGGAGACGAAAGCTTGCGTGTGTTTGTGCGTGTGTGTGTGTGTGCCAGCTATTATACGCCGTAAAACTAGTCCAGAGTACACTCCGAACTTGATACGCATCTCCGAATCGAATCATGCAAGTCTGCACACTCTACGAAGTACGTGTATGAGTGTCGCAGCCCCCTCCTCCTCCTCCTCCTCCTCCTCCTACTACTACTACTACTACTACTACTACTACTACTACTACTACTACTACTACTACTACTACTACTACTACTACTACTACTACTACTACTACTACTACTACTACTACTACTACTACTACTACTACTACTACTACTACTACTACTACTACTACTACTACTACTACTACTACTACTACTACTACTACTACTACTACTCCTACTTACTACTGTACAATTTTACACCAAATGCACCGCACAGATGCATATGCAACCCCCTTTTTTTTTTTCACTTCACTCCTCTTTTCTCCTCTCCTCGCCCTACAACGGCCTAGAAGCCTTCTAGTTGGCTTGTCCATTCCCCGCAACGTATGTAATTAAATTTACCCCAGACTTTTGCTGCATCTGACGGGGCTCCACTGTCCAGTCCGTCCTCCAGGGGCCTTTTGTTGTTGGGGGATGAATCCGGAGACGTACGTTTTCTTCCCAGCATCATCATCAGGCTGGCACCGACAGCGCCTAACTTTTTCTTTCTTTTCCATCACTACTGTTAACTACTGCCAAGGTTATCACTCCTCCTCCTCCTCAGTGCATTTAATTATGCACTTTTGCTGCAGTGGGTTATCCAGTAATATTACTTGATTACTTGATACAAAAAAAAAAAAGATACAACTCTCTCTCTCTCTCTCTCTCTCTCTCTCTATCTCTGTACGGAGTATCCGGGGCACACACAAACACGCACATGTACTGTACGCAACCATTTTTCATGCCATGTCACGTATCATATAGTATCCTGCACCAAATATATTATACCTACCTACCTACCTACCTTGTACAAATAGGGGAATACCTAGTAGTAGTTACAGCCCGTCAATGAAGAAAAACACATGTTCTCATTATTCTAGCGTTAGATGACGCGGCCACCACCGCAAACAGAACAAAACAAAAAAAAAAGGTCTTATAAAAAAACAAAATCAAGATTGTAAATTTACAACCAATCATCTGTATGCCCGCCCGTCCTCCCTCCCTTTTACTATAAGCATGAGCATTTCAACATGTTCTTCGCCTTCGCTAATATGACCTTTTTTTTTTTTTTTTTTTTTTTTTTTTTTTTTTTTTTTTTTTGCTGTACCTATTTCTTTCTTGTTTTCAACAAGGAAACTTTGATTCGTGATGACGTTTTTTTTCTTTTTTTTTCTTTCTTTTATTCGCCTTGAAACGTTCTATTACGGTCCCGGCCTTCAAAGCTGTACAAGTAAGTACAGGTACTCCGTAGCATTGGGCTGGGCTGATGCCAAGTCCCATTTCATTAACAAGCATATCCCTAGCACTGGGATTACAGATACTACTCCGTTCATACATTAGGATTTACTTGTACCTCGTACTGGAACTCGGTAGGTTCGCCGCACCTACGGAGTAGATGGGGTGGGTTTATTAGGTAACTACTCCGTACAGTACATAGCATGTAGATGATTATTCTTTACAGTGTAAAGAAGGCTTTGATGTTTGTTAATTTAGGGTACCTCGTACCTCTCTCTCTCTCTCTCTCTCTCTTTCTTATGTTACTCAATGACGATGTTACTCAATGACGGCGTAGAAGGAAGGGTTCCCTCCCTTGCAAGAATGAGGGAAAAGAAAGCTTCATCTAGAGTTTGGCCATGGCACTACTGATATCACCAGTGAGTGCCCTTGTAGAACATTCTGTCATTAGCAATCCATTGTACTGTTACTCCACCTTACCTTACCCAGTACCAGGGACTTACTCCGTACAAAGAGTGAGATTACTCCCTACGAGTACTACTTTCACGTTGATGCATGATACGATACGATACCAGGTACGTATAAACCATAAGCTTTAAGGTATTTGGGTATCCAAGAAGTACCCGTCCAAAGGGTGACTATCCCACGCCATCATCACTATGACCATCAACGTCCAACTCTATAGGGAACTTGAGCTCTTCTTGATTAATTTTTTCTTCTTTTTATTTCGTTTGCTTGTGCTGTATATTCCCATAGTACAAACGATCTTTTCTACTTTTGATTTAAATCCCGTCTTTGTTTGCCATTTCCATCCATGCCCTTATTCGCCCCCAAAGTCCTAGCCAATTACCACCTCCTATCCCCCTTTTGCCGTAATTTTTTTTTAGTGCATCAAAAAGAACAGAACAGAATAATTCTCCAAATGCGGAAACAAAACGCCTCTTCTCAAAGTTGAGGTAAAAGATGAAAACAAAAACCTTTTTTCAAGCCGGGCCATGAAATTTGATATAGTTATGATTCAAAAAGAGAACAGAGAAACACTTTCTTGTTTTACCCTCAAGGTTGGGCAACGGAGTGTATGAAGAATCCAAAAACAAGGGAAAGAGAAAAAGGTTACAAAGACAAGTGTCATAAGCCGTCGTATATCCGAGATACCCCTAGAGTTCGTTGAACCAACCAAAAAAAAAAAAAAGAAAGAATATAATAAAAATAAATAAAAGAGAAACAATTCAGTTAGTGAAGGAAACTAGGCGGCCAAAGGAAGTCACCAGACTATCTAAATAGCATCTCGTGACATTTCCGTGTCCACATTGAAACAATGCTATTCAAGTCTCTGCGTGCTTTCGCCTCCTGATGACGCTTCAGCTGAATGAGGCCAAGGCTCAATGGTAGTGTCGCCCAACAAAAACTCGGGGTCCCACTTGAGACTCGATTGGTCAATCGAGGGAAAATTATGTAATGTTATAATTCAAGCCGGTATAAGCTTGTCGTCAAAGGCGCAAATCAGCGGGTATGACACAAAGTACCCCGGATTTTGAAGTCCCTTTTTGGCACTGATTGACGCATCGTCCAGGTGCTCAATGGTCAAAACGCTTGGACCATTCTGCTCGTCTGTACATGTAGTTTTTATCTAGGTAGAATTGGCGGGATGCCCGCAAACACTAACAGATCGCCCAATTGAACATCTCGTAGATGATGCGTACTCATTAGAGTCTGCCTTCAAGTCATTTTCGCCACCCGACGTTCCAAATGACATGGGCAATGTCGCGGGCGGTATTGACAGTGTCAATCACTCGGCCAAAGATGCCTTCTCCTGATGACGCCTCAACCTCATCACACGGCATGAACATGCCCGATGGAGTCCGACGCATGCCTGCTGGCTCATCAAGGAGACTGTTTGAAGATGTTGATCGTTGTAGTCCGCTGGCGCCAATATCTGCTGGTGGAGATCGCCAGCCAGCACTAGGGTTTTGAATTGCAGCATCAAGATCGTCTTCGTCTTCAAAAAAGAATCTGGTAGATGACTTGGAAGGACGAAGAGTTTCCTGTGATGATGAGGGCGACAGTATGGGACTGCGAGAGATGCCTGTGCTGTGCTTCATAGCCGAATCCTTGGAATCAAGACTGTCCTCTTGATATTTGAGAGTTGTAGATGGAAGCATTGCGATGATCTTGCCCTCGGCATTAAACGCCTTGTTTTGAACACGCTTCTTCACTAATGGTCGTCGCTTTGACCTGACTCGCTTCATCATGACTCCACCATCGGAATCGCTTTCATCGCCATAGAGGTCCATATCCATGTCCATGTCCATGTCCACATCGTCATCTTCATCGCCCTTGACATCTACGGCGATGCATTGCTCCACCTGCTCGTTGAAGTGAATATGCCTGCGCTCAGTGCATGGCGATGTGATACTTGATGACTCTGCGGACGTAGCGCACGCGCTACTATTTTCGTGACTCATTCGCCTAGAGGAAAATGAGAGTGTAATATAATCGGTATTTGATCGGTCCAGGCTAGGTCGTAGGGATCCTCGATACTCCTGAGCATGGACTGCTGCTGCAGCCTGTTTGAGGAGGGAAGCCGACGACAACGACCTCTGGAGCATAATTTCCGACATGCTCCTCTTTTTGAGAATCGGCTTCTTGTTCAAATTAACAAGAGAGCTTGATTTTGTCAGTGTCATACTGGAAGGTCTGGTCTTAGTAGAAGGCATGTTGCGCTTTCCAGACTGAAGGGGGCCATATAGCCAAGTGACATCGTAGTCTTTTAGCCTAAATAATAAATATATATGAGTACACCACATTCATGACGCAACTACCTGGGTAGCTTAAGGTAGTCTTCATAGCTGGAATTATAGATTATAGGACATACCAGTTAAGTGTCTCTGGAGAAATTGTTTTCAGATTATTCTTGGCCTTCATCCAAGTTCTCCAAGATGCGTTCTCCAGCCTGGCGCTGTTGGGAAATTCCCCTCTTTTGGATATTATATACCTCCATGAGGACCAGATGTCCTCTTCCCTCCATTCGTGGGACAAATAGTCTACCTGCCGAGATGGTTTGCTTGCAATTGCCGTGTCATCTTCAGCATGGTCACTAAGTTCAGGACTATCGGGCCGTGAGGTGCTGACGGAGCTGTCTTGTTCAGCAGGCGAAACAGGGTAAGAGTCACCGGTGCGAGGACTAGGTGGAGGCTCCAAGTTGTCGTCTGGTTGAATCTGTGGATGCAGATAGAGCTTATCGGCCGTGAAAGGTGGTAGGCCAAAATGGTCTTCGGGAGACTCGTCCAAGGACAAGGCCTCCTCAAAATCAGAGGCTATTGAAAGGTTGCTTGAGGGAGTAGATGTATAAGATACGTCGGCTGATTCGATATGCGCTGTGCGAGGAGAGGACGGAGCGGAGGAGTGGTCGGAGTCGGAGAAGGACTTGGAAGGAGGATGAGGATGCGCGTAAGGATTTGAAAGATGATCTGTGGCCATGTGGTGGTGGTGATGGTGGTGATGATGGTATGGTAATGATGCACCGCCCAGGTTCGACTGGGAATGTGACCGCCGCATTGATGTAGTTGAGAAATAACTATTGTTTTCGCTGGAGGAGAGAACCGCTGCCATACCGAATTCAGTGCAGAAGATATTTAAGAATGGCGTGTGTACGCGGCTCGAACAGGCTTTGAAGTCCGCAGTAGCACTATAGCTCTGCCTCGTATTTTAAAAACCAAATAATCATGAGCACCAGCAGTTGCCAGAAGTCTGTTGTAGCATCGACGTTTGTTCGCCGAAGGATGAGATTCTTTCGTTGGGACAAGTTTGACGAGTGTGTATGTGTGTGTGTAAGTTGTGGACGAATGAGAAGGCGAGGATGATGCCGTCAGCGCTGCAGGTTCGGTCGGTAGTGGCAGCCGATTTTCAGGTCACCTGCGCACCCACACAAAAAAAACAGGCCAAAAAAATTTATTAACCAAGAGACGGACGACAAGACAACACAGACAACACACAACACACAACACACAACAGAGTCGGTTCGAATTCCGTTCCTAGCCAAGTGAAAGAAAAAGAAAATAGAGCTAGACAGAGAATGCAATTGAAACAAGGAGGACTAAGATTTGATAAAGGCTGCCGAAGGCGAAGGGGAAAAAAGACGCCAAAATCCAAGATTAATGCCGGCAAATTATTTTGTTCGACCAGGTGACTTATGACAGGAGATGCCGAAGATGAGACCGTGGCTGTGGGTTCTGGTACAGCGTTCTAGAGCTCGTTGAAATTGAAGGTGACTAAACGAGTCTGGGGGGGTGGCAGCTTATACTTGGTAATGGTGAAACGAGAGTCGGCTCAAGAGGGCAATCCCAGGACAACGGCGAGGCCGCAAATAAAAATAAAATGAAAAAGTATATATAGCAAGACCAACAAGCTTGAAGATTGTGGAAAAGGGAGAGAGAGAGAGGGAGAGAGAGGGAGAGAGAGAAAGAAAGAGTCAGGAAGACAGGGCGGGCGAGGGCGCGAAGAAGTCAATACCTTAAGGATATCGGGTCTAGCAGAATACCGGACAATTGAGGGAAGACACCAGTGCAGTGCGGAAAGAAAGAAATCAGAATAACAACATGAAAGGCGGATCGCTCAAGCCCCAGAGCTGGGGGGGGGGGGGAGGGGGGGGGGGCGTAATAAGTGGTCGATGAGAAAGTACAAAGTACAGCAAATACGGGTATGTTAGCCCTGTGTTTTAGGACCGGTCAGACGGTGTCTTCCTGTCTGTACGAGTACTTTTCGTACTCCATACATACATGCAGGGCTATCAAGATCAAACCTAGAAGCCTGCTTTTTGAGCGCGATACTGTACTCGTACTATGTACTGGATATTATGGAGGGAGAGGGGGTCCGCCATTGGGCTATTGAGAGGGGCCGTCAGCCAGTGGAAGAGCCGGAGGCAGAACCAACAGGGAGTAGTACTCTATACATGCCTGCCTGCGTACAGTTATCAATGTCTGTCTGGTCCATCTTGTCTCTCTGCTCTGTCTATCTGTGCCTGTCTCTCTCTCTCTCTCTTTCTATAATTTTCTTTTTCTTTTTTCCTCCCTCTCTCTAAATTTACATCTTCCTTTTCTTCTTCCTTTTTTTTTTTTGCCTCTTTAGTTTTGCCGCTGCCACGGCATTTCGGCCACGAGTGGAGTAGAAGAAACACCAAAACTACCCCAAGGTACACAAAACTACCCCAAGGTACATATCTGGGTGGCACTGTGCCTGTTTAGGTGTCTCCCCCCCTCTAGACATCTCCCTCACTGCTCACGGAATCCGGATGGCTCTTGCGCGAGCCTAGTCTAGCATGAGTTCCAGAAGAGCAAGCCATAAAAAAAAAGACGCCATACCAGAGTTTAGCATCCCCATAGTGTTAGGTTTCAGAGGGGGGGGGGAAGAGGAGGGGTGGGGCGGCTCTTGGTTTCTTCACCCAAAGTACTCAAGGTACTGAGCTTTGTACGGAGTAGTCCGCTAGGTGGTACCTATAAATTCGTCAGGGCAAAGAAACTCTCTCTAACGACTAGCAGCGCCTCTGCGAGCGAAGGAAGAAAGAAAGAAAGAAGCAAAGATATATAGAGTTTTCTTTTAGTTTTTTGTTTTTTGATGGTCAATCGTTCCGTTGTAACATGCTTATAAGTACATGAGAAGCCTGAATGTGTACAAAGTACGAGTAAATGTATCGTCTGCAGTACGAAAGAATTCTACGGAGTATACCATAACTACCCTACTCGTACTCCGTACTTTGTACTCCGTATGCACTAAAAGGATGGCCAGGTCCATGCACGCCGGCATGTTGTATCGATTAGACCAGCTGCAGCGGCACTGCTGGTGGGTGTACCTGCTAGTAATGCTACTGGATACCTGCGAGTCGCGCCTTGTTTGCTGCAACGAACCAATCTTACAACTCCGAGGAAGTCTCTTAGCATTGACAGGACCCCGTTCGTTACTGGTAATATGGAGGCACCGAAAGTACATTCTAGGTAGTTTTTATCAATACTACTCTTGTACGAGTAAGTGCTGTACATCTAGCTAGACTGTGTACGGAGTATGCATGGATGTATTGAGTCCGAGTGCGTGCCATCTGACCTTGCTGTTTTATTACGACTGCATTGTACGGATACATACCATACCAAAGGTACCTACCTACGCCTACTTGTCCTAATCCTCAATCCAGCCGCCATCCCCATCACATCGCCGCGGGCATTTTGTTGTTGCATTGGACAGCGGAATGCATACCTTAACTTTTTGATCGTCTGAGCTGCTGGCGTCAGGACGATACTACCTTACCTTGGGAGGCTCCCGTAAATACTACCTACTTTGTACTCCGTATACGCATAGCATTGAAGTGCTCGTATGGTCTCTGGAGCCATTGCCTGTTTCTAGAGGTTGGGCAAGGAACAAATGCAACCACCGCTCTACTATGGCGGTGCTGCAACATTCAGCCATGTAATTGCTTCATACCCGCGCCGATGAGGTGCGAGCAACAACTGGAAAAGCACAGATGCAACCAAACCACGTCGTTCCGCATCTTAAGGCCAGGGTTGGCATAGCATCGTAGTACAAAGTACCTGTCTCATCTCCAAGCGTGTAAGTATTGGATACCTGCAAAGAGGATTCGTCCCAGCCGCAACGAGTATTTAAAAGAGGTTGCCTGATATGTACTTGTACCAACACTCCATTATAGAATACCTTGTATATATCTGAGCGTTCTGGTGCATG
>JACBYL010000008.1:0-32929 GCA_015266385.1 Trichoderma oligosporum | reverse complement strand
CCCTCTCTAAGCTTCGATGACCTTCTTTTGTTTTTGCAGTAGTACCTACCTACAGGTAGGTAAACAAATTTAGCCACACCCGCACATCAACTGTCAATGTTTCAGAAACTATTCCAACCTCAACTTTTCAACAACTTTTCTTCATCATGGAGAATATATGCAGCTTTGAGCCCTTGTGGAAAGATTTTGAGGCTGAGGTGCCTCAGAAAGATATAACGAAGATTCGTTTAAAATCAATGCAGGTATTTCTTCGCAAAAACAAGTCAACGGTTATCGATCAGCCGCCGAGTCTGGATTGTAGGTACTTTCTTTGGCTTTCTTACTTAGGTAGAACTAACAAGAACGATTTAGATGTTATTACAACATCTTTGAGCATCATGAGCTATCTTATTCGTTACTGGAGAGGTGATAATCCCATCATTGCGAGACTTCGTAACATTGCCATTCAAACCAAGGATGACCCAATTATCGCCGTCAAAGGAGCGATGGCACTTTGGTACATAAGTTCCGTGTCTATATTCGAGAGAGATATTCATCAAGGAGTGTCCCCGGAGGAAGATGCCACTACCAATGAAGATGGAACAGTTGTTGCTACCTGGAGTAGAGAATATGCCGCCGGAAGGCATTATGTTGGAAACTTGGGTTTGATGGCTATGCTCCTAACAACGGAAGAATGGCTGCCTCCCAAAGACACCAAATTGCAAGTGGCAACACTTATTTCTTGCGCAACTACGACGATACTCTTTGCAGCCTATATGATTTCTTCGCGAATGCCCACATACAAATCTTGGCGTTTTGCACTTTCCGCGTGCCCTCACGACGAAGACATAAAGCTCTTTCTCAAATCAGCATGGCGGCTCGCTCAGCAGAGTGTAGACAACGGAGGAGCACCTCCAGGAGTTGATTTTGGTACTCATATCGATGAAGTTAGACTTTCCAATAATGGAAAAAATATACTCAGCAAAGTTGGACGATCTGACTGGGACAAAGTATCCTTCTGGCATCCTTGCAGAAAAGTTCCTGGTTCTCCCTGGAACAAGTGGATAAAAAACATATGTCGACCAATTTTCCCCAAGTCTATAGACAGTAGTCTCCAAGACATTCATATCATTTTCAGACTGCCAAATTCTGCACTCTTGTTAACATCTGTCTTTGGGGAGTATTACTCTACACTTCGTATCAGATTTGATCAGGTAAGTCCATTTTCTTTTATTGTTTCGTCTATAACTAATTTTTACTACTTTACTCTAGAGGAATCGGCCGCGATCACGTTTGACTCCAGAAGAATGTGAAAATCAATTTAGTGACCTTGCGAAGCAGACTGGTTGCGAATATCCATTTTTCATTCCTACGCCGGAGGTAAGCTTATTATTTCGCCAAGATGTCATAGCTCACACCTGACGAATTAATAGGTAGCCGCTTCAGTAGACAGTTTAGATCAAGAGTACCTCTATACTCTACCTATGGTAAGACTCAAATGCAAACTGCTGGACTACCTACACACAGCTAACGGCCCACTTTATCACAGGTCAAGAAGCCAATTTCAGATTCACGTGGAAATCTGACTTTTCCATTTCTGACAACAGCAATCAGGGCTCTCAGGTTTGCTGAAGATCCAGATGAGATTGAGCAACACCTTTTTGTTATGACTTTTCCGCTCACGGTCTCTTTGCCTCTCTGAACTTTGGAAATGGGAATCTCGCTATAAGCTAGTGTATGATGTTCATTAGGTAAAGCTTTGAATCATGTGGAGAATGGTCTCACTCTACTTCCAAATAAATTGTCCACCTAGAGTAACGTTTTGTTACTGTGATTGCTTGTCTACATGGCTACTCCTTTTTCTTCCACACCTAGTAGTACCGTAGGTCTAAGCGTTTGTTTGCTGAAGTAGACCTTAGCTTGAAGTGAAAATCAAGACGACCCACTACGCCACCATACACCCCCCCCCTGCTAGCTGAGAAAGTAGTTCACTTTTTCCTCACCCACTTCCGTATTGTTGTTATGCCAAGAATTGTCACCTCCCCACCACTCTCAATACCCACACCACTGTCATAGATATACTCCCTCTTCCTCCCTCTCAATTCTCTGTTCTATATAACTCGCCATTCTCGTTACAAAATTCTCCAAGCACCCAAGTTTTGTACCAAAGAAAAACGAACATTCACAACCAGGTACTAAGATGATTTCAAGAGAGGAGTTAGAGAAACACTTGTCGGTTCTCCGGACAGAGGAGATACTCCAATTTCTTAGAGATGATACGCTCTTGGAAATTGCCAACAGTTATTTCGCTTCTCTTGGAATGGGCTTAGATCAAAACGAGAGCGAACCTTCGAGCTTTGTGGAAGCTCCCGCGTCTACTGCTGGAGGCCCTTCTAAAGAAACTCCTATTGATCGAGCCAAACGCCCTCTTAATGCATTTATGGCTTTTCGAAGTGAGTAACGCCAACATCTCTTTCACTTGGAATATTCATTAACATTTACAGGCTACTATTTGAGACTGTTTCCCGACGTACAGCAGAAGACTGCATCGGGTTTTCTCACCACGCTCTGGAACAAAGACCCCTACAGAAACAAATGGGCTCTAATCGCCAAAGTTTACTCGTTCGTAAGGGATCAACTTGGCAGAGACAAAGTTTCTCTCACTTACTTCCTCAACGTTTCGTGTCCCATCATGAAGATCATTGAGCCTTCCATGTATCTTACTGCGTTCGGGTGGTCAGTTGAGAACGATGAAGCTGGAACTCCAAAGCTCGTGCAAGCCGATAACAACTCAGATGTCGCCCAGCCTATTCCAGATGGTTGCCCCAATACTGAGAATGACCTCCTTTCAGCAATTATAGGCGTTGGTTATCTGCCTAATGACAGTGTCATTCTCATGGAACAAATGAGTGCCAACAGCAATGGCATCATGACTACTGCATCCGGTAGTCTTCCACTTCCTTCGACGAAGGAGAAGACCAGTTTCATGAAAGCAATTGAGACAGATCCCTACCAAGCAGCCAAGGACCTGCTTGGTTCTCACTATGATGAAAAACGAGTCCCATCTCTTGGAGTCAAGTCTCATGCGGTCGACGATCTCAACTCAATCAACCACTTACCGTTGCAATTTGTTTACCCAGACCCACGGCAACTTTACAATTATGCATCTTCTACTTCACACCAGCACCAATACGAAGCTGAAATTCCCCAAATGGGATATTATACTGTGAACGGGAGCGACGCGTATGATGTGGATAATCCTTGGGACGTAGATAAGATGTTGGGTTATGAGGAGAATGAGGGTGACAGAGGTACGTCATTGCATACACTTCATAGCTTCATAACTAACATTAACTAGGTACTAATTTAACCCCAAACGCCCAATTCAACCCGCATGATGAGTTTTTCTTCACCTTTTAAGGTGCTTAATTGATGATATTGGCGCTCGGTGGCTCACATTTCGTTGCATTTTCGGCTAAGGGGAAACTTGGGCCTTTTTCATCCCAGTTTTACATTTATGAGATTGTATTATATATTTTGGCAAAGGGGTTTGGCACTTTGAGGACGGCAGGAACAGCAAGTCAAGTCAAGGAGACATGTCTTGGACTGGTTTCAATACGAGATTAATGATACCCGACGAGGTCCGGATATTGGACGCACAACTGACATGACACGTAATCAAATAATAAAAGCTGTTGAATGTCGAAAATTCTCTCAAGAAGAGCGAAATGATAACCGTGCTTATCTTAATTCATCCTATTCTTCGAATCAGATTGAAGTGACGCTTAATCGTAAATATTCCTTCCCATACAAATACAAATATGCATGCATATACCTTTCGGGTTTACAGTGAAGGCACTGGCAGTTACTTGCTCGAGGTAGTAGGTGAAGATGTATTACTTTAGACTCGGATTTGTGTCTACCATTGAATCTTCTCACCTTTTTTATTCTTCAGCTGTCCTTCCTCAGCTTTTAAGGCCGCATCTCTCTCTTCCGTGCCATTTGTCGCCCATACTTTCTCAATGCAGAGCTCGAACGGGCCCTCCACGCGATCGGTCAGCCCGATCCCCACAGAATGAACTCTCTGCCTCAAAAGCTCTGTCTGTGGTTCCACGACGAAGCCGTGATTTGTGCGTACAAAGTCGTTCCACCTAATCAGAATAGTCTCCCACTGCCCAGGTCGTTTTGCAAACAACCGATGTTGATGTAAATCTGTGGGTTCGACACTTTCCGTCTGCACGTTGACGTAATATGCCCTACCATCGGATTTCACCCGCAACGCGAGATATGTGTAAGGATCAATATCCCAAACAGAACGGCCAAATACTGTAGGCGGTTGATCTGGGGTCCGGAAGGCGGCATAGCCAGTTCGTTGAATTGCCAAGCGATCTAGAGGAAGTGAGGTTGAAATGCAGCCATGAAAGCGTGCGTAGGAGGTGGGGGGTGTGGATGGGGAAGAAGTTTGTATAGATGATGGAGAAGAGGGAGGAGTGAAGTCGAGATGGCTTTCAGAGGAACCGCCTATTAACGTGTCGGACATGAGAATACAGTTCTTTACAGTGTCCTTGCTCTGGAAGTTGTAAAGTTCGCGGGGGGCTGAAGGGCCTTTGACGGCATCGAGGTTCCAGGCTAGAGATGCAAGCGTTAATGATGACCATACATATGAGATCTGGGTATGGAGGCTTTCTCTTGTAAGTAGTACCTATGCTAGAGCGCCGCTTGAGTTCATCAAGGCTTCGCGCCAAGAAGCTCTTTGTGAGAATGGATTGTGTGACTCTCATGATGGCTGAGGACAAGGAAGACAAGAGAAGTATCAATATGATTTCTTAAAGTCCGGGAAGTTATCAGCTAACGAGCCAATCGGCTCAGCTAGAGTTTAGTGACATGAGAGACTCTATTGATAGCCTTGCGTTAGAATCCTAAGCGCTGCATTCAGTCTCTAAAGTGACGATACCCATGCTTGGTGTTGTGAGAATTGGTTGGTGGGAGGAAGAGAGAAGGCATGCTAAAAATCCACACAGACAAGGCGGTGCGAATCAGAGATTTGGTGGTGGAGGTGTGTTTGAGAGGAGGCCCCACCTGGGTGTTTTTAACACCTCGCACCCGGTGCTAAATCTGTCGGAGAATAGATTATCCGTCAACTCGATTTGAGCAGTTGAACATCATACAATTTTTTATTTTTGGAGAACAAGAGAGACAGAGTAAGCTGTGGCGGGATTGGTGACAGTGTGCTGGTGCAAATCTTGATAAGTTAAATATCTTGGAAGAAAGAAGAAGGCAAAGAAGAAAAGCAATCACATACTTCACTGTGTCTTTGAAGCCATAATAATGTTTCGTGGCCCTACAATGCGGTCCATCACAGCGCCAATATTACACTACGGCAATGCAACTCGTATTCCCAAATGCGCTGCAAAACCTCTGGCTACACAGATATTCCGACACTATGCGACGCAGCCTTCAAGAAGTCGGACGATGCGGGAAATGGATCGAGCATCTCGTGCTGGCTCTAGCAGAATGACGAAAGAGCAGAGCATGTCACAGCTGCAAAAGATGGCAAATGCAGAGTACTTTAAAGATGGAGGGGGTCCGCTGTTTCCAGGTTCGCATTTTCCTCCCTTGGTCTCTTTCTCCCGTCCTCGTGAAGGAATAGAGATTATGGTGTTACTGTGACAAAGTGCGCAGATCAACGGCTCATCGCTAACACACAACTCTCTCTCTCTCTAGGCACATTCGTACCCTTGCCGCTGTCTCGCCTCCCGCTAAACCCTGCTGACTTTGCACAATACCAATGGAATAGACTACGGCACTGGGTTATTGAAACTGTATCCTTACTCAACTTTAAGCTAAAATCTATGCCAAACTGGACAACTCGGCCTATATGGAAGGCTCGGCGAGGCAAGATTGCGCCAACTGCCAAAGCTCTGTACCAGGAGGTGCTGGAGGCTTTTGCGGCGGGAGATAAAGCGACAATAGAGAGAATATGTGTCGGTGACTTTGCGAAGAAACTCATTGCTGCTATCGACCGCCGAAACCCTAGGGAGCGGGTTAGCTTCCAAGTGACCAAGTACAATGGTGCGCTGTTCTATCCCAAGCGATTAGCCCATCAGATCCATCAAATCAATGTATACGACAAGAACCTTATGACAGAGCAAGCCGTTGTAGCCATTTCGTCCACTCAACAGGTGTCCCGATATGACATGGGCACTGGAGAAACCATTCCAGGCAGCGTTAAGATCCAAGATAAGGTCGAATATGTAGTGCTCTCGAGACAAGTCAACGCAGTCACCTTCGAGTCAGACCCCTGGAGAGTATGGGGCACAACAGCTCCTACAACGCTGGAAGTGTATTTAGAAGAAAAGGAAGCTATTGACAAGGAGCAGGCCAAGCGTGCTGGGTGGAATGCAGCATCCAAGTAGATGCTACCTTTGTATAGTGAGAAGGTTTTAGTCAAGTACGTTGATCTTAGCGAAAATGTAAAGTAACAGGCGACTTGAAAGAACAATGTATATTATAGTAAAGTATAGGAATTACTTATGGCAGTGTGAGAAGCAAATCTGTCTAGGGTAGTGTGAAAGATGAATTAGTTCCAATATAACCAAAGGAAAATGCAGTTGATATTCGTCCTCGACATAGATTAACTGTATTCTAGTAGCATAGTTATTTTACAAACGTTATTTGCCAAAGATACAATATATATTACATTACCTTTACTATAGATTAGAAGTGAATCACTCAATATACCTAGCTTTAGCGCAATGCCTGCAGATTTACCAATATATAGAGTACCACAAGAATAAGTAAACAGAATCATACTTGTATAGATAACAAATATCCAGGAGCTAGAACCATTCATTACTGGCTTCGTAATTATTTGATTACATTTAGTAGAGTATTGCAGCTATAAGGCCTTGAACAAGCTATTGAATATCATAAAAAGGGGAAGGTTTTATATCCCTTGTTGAATATCTTCTTTCAATTAGCAATACACAATCTAATTCCATGAATAACTCTCGTAATCAGAATTTCATAATATTATGGCAAGCTATATCTGCATTTAGCCCTTAGCTCTATACCTTTGTATATGATTGTGTGTCTTTTATATCTGAATTCACTTACTGCCTTGATATCCAGGGACTGATACTCAGAACCACAGAGCGGCTGCCCGTAAAGTGCAGTCCTTGGGGAAACAAAAGGCTACCTACCACTCATTGGTCGAGCAGTGATTGATTTCCAAACTGCAATTCCCCTAGTCCATTCAATGACTCCCCCCTCCCCTCCCCACTTCCTCAACTTTTCCCTCCACCCACCACTATCCATTTCTCAAAACCCAACTTCACCCACCACCAAACTCAGATACCAAGAATTATTAGAACTTGAGTGCATTCAATATCTCTATTCTAGCACAGAATTCTTTTTATTGTTAACCCTTTCTTGAAGGCTTCTAAGTTATTTATTTCCCAAATCATCTCTGGCTAAGTAGTCTTATCCTTCTCCTCCAGAGAGAGCATCTCCAATCTAACTCGCCTAAAATTACTGATTCTGATCAACGCTATATCAAGAGCGGCTTGTGACTTCTATGAAAAGTCGAGCCTCTGTTGAATTTGGCCTTGGCTGCGCGTCAATACTACTCTGTTTGACTAGGGACGTATGTTAAGGCTTTCCTCTATTTTCGTGATCAGCATTGACAGATCGATAGGATTATTTCACTAAGGGAATAGTAGAACATGCCAGCACATTCTTCCCTCCGCCACCCAAAGAAAACGCTCATGAAAGCTTCATCTTTTGACGTCCTTAGTCAAATGATATTTAACGAGCGTGCTATGAGCAGCGGTAAGCAACTTCCAAAGCCAACCACTACCTTTAGCTAAATCACTAACTTTGATACAGGTCCAAGCACTTCGCTAGATCAAGATAATCCGTAAGTCAATTTAGAGGCTCATCCTCTTTGGCAGACTTCTAACTGACGACTAATAATTCCAAAGTCCCCGGCGGCCAGCCTCGTCCGGCAATTTGGTTGGCCAGATCGCTAAACGCAATGAATATGCAAGGTAACTTTCTAGCCCAAATTATCTTTTTAATTTCCATAATCTGTTGCTAACCTTTTTTTTTCTAGCTCACTTACGTTTCAAGTCGGTAGCTCAAATAGCGATGATGTATTCATGGACCGTTCAGCTTCTGAATCAGGATTTCGAGATACTTTTTCTAAGAGGTCTGAGGGTATTAGTTATAAGACTCCAACTGAAAGCGCGAAACAGACATCCCAAGAAGACGCCAGCTGGGCTCTGGTTCCTCGTGAACCCCTTCAGATTGATGCGCAGAATATTTATCCACCATCGTCTTGCGTGTTTGTTGCTAAGTATGTTCTTCCTGACTAGTCAAAGCATAACGCCTTGCATCTATTGACACGCTTCCTAGCTTGACTCAAGTCTTCGATGACCGGAGATTGGAAATTGAAGTGACTAAGTTCTTCTCTCAATTTGGTACTGTTTTCGTCAAGATTCGCCGGGATGGCCGTCAGATGCCGTTTGCCTTTTGCCAATTCACGGTGAGCTTAGAAAACTGTATCGAAGACGTTGATAAAGAAAACTTTGGGCTAACTCAATATTAGTGCGATGCTGATGCTGAGCACGCTGAGAAATACGGAAATGGAAGAGTGATTCTTGGCCGCCCATGTCGCGTGGAGAAGGCCACCGCTCATTGTGAATATATCTTTGTTACACTCACACATTGGAAGTTTTTGAGATCATTTACTAATCGTGTCTATTTCTAGCTTGTTTTATCGTTTACAAACTCTCCGGCGCTGAGACAAGTAGGCAAGAAGTCCTCGATCTTCTTGGTGTGCTAGGACCGATCGCTAGAGTGTATCCTCTGGATCCTCATCGTCAAGAAACGGAAGAGTTGCCCCCTGCGATGGTAGCTCACTTTAAGCGTTACGATGCCTCGCGAGCTGTAGTAAAGGTGGGTAACAGTTCCCTTTCCTTGAATTATCAAACTTTTTGAGCATAGAACTAATCGTTCGCTTCCACTCTTGCAGGCTTTCGAAAGGCACCCAATCTTTTGCGTTAAGGCATATGACCCCAAAGCAGAATCCCGGCAGCAACACAGACGAAATGATCAGCAGGATTATACCCAATATGAGAAAGACCGCCGCTCAGCATATTTTGGCAACTTGCCTTTGACCATGACTGCAGAAATTCTGAAGTCTCTGGCTAGCCAGTGTGGAAAAGTTGCCAGCGTCGATGTAGCAATAAAGGAAGTACCGCAAACCGGCGCCAGTAGTAAGTGTAGGCATATTTTTTCTCGTTCTATAAATATCAGCTAACGATAGCCTCTAGTTGCTAGAACATGCTTTGGCTTTGTTGAGTTTATCCGTCCTGATTCGATCGAGAATGCCATAACAAACTATGTGAGTCTAGGCATTGGAGAATGCTAGTATCCAATAGAATCAGTGTCGCTTACATTAATGGATAGCACCGTAAGCTCATCGATGGCTACACTATAAAAGTAGAGAGAAAACGAACGCGAACTTTCAATGCGCCTCTGTATAATCACAATAGCTCTCACCGAGGCCGTTTTCAAGGCGCGTCATCCACCTGGCATGAGAGTAGAGGAGGCAATCGCAATGCCAATCGAGTCATGAATGCTAATACTTTCATTTCTCCTCCTGCTACAAAACCTTTGACGATGTCTGCTCCACCTTCAGCTGAGCCCCAGAAAAGCAATATGATCTCTTCAATGATTAGCGAAGCTCAATACTCTTCTCAAAAGGGTATTGGAGAACATGTTTCCTCCGGCACTGTTGAATCAACTTCCCATGAGAAGATTCCTACCGCGTTGGCTCGGCTCCATGCAACTTCCTCTTCCAACTCTAATGCCCAACCATTGTTCAGTCAAGGTGAAGAGACGGAACGTCGAAGATCCGTGGTGAAAAGCAGAGATATGGTTCAGAGCAGAGATTTTTCTGAACAGAAGAGATTGACTTCTAACATTGGGAGGAATGGCGAGGTAGCAGAGCTGCACTTTGCAACTATGGTCATTAAGACTCCGAAGAAGTTAGAATTTATCGGAGACGACGACCAAGGGAAACCAGGCGATCACGTTTCCAAATCCGAAGACAGCAGGTCGACCTCTAGCGAAGCAAGAGACGAGATGAAGAAAAAAACTCCCACGAAATCTCCAGTGAAGGTGGAGATTAAGACTCCCGAGGAGCTTGAAGCTGAATCCGCCGCATCTTGCTACTATCCTATTATTCCTCCATATCCATATTCTCCTTATGGATTTCACCCAATGCAACCATTCATGGCTAATCCCATGACACCACAAGGCGGCCCACTCGTGTACAATTCGTTCGGTCAAGCTTACTACAGTCCCACGCCATATCATGACATGTATACCATGTATCCGATGATGCAACAGTATTCGACCGCTCCTCTGGAGACGCCCACGCGCGCTTCTGGGTCATCTCATAACGTCGAGCATCAGCGAGGAGATATTAGAAAAGAATGGGATAGCATGTCTCCTAAGTCCAACGAGAAGACGCGTGGAAAGGGCAAAGAAAGGGCGTTCTAAAACTATCGCGGCTCGGCTGGTTGAGCACTCTAAAGCTCAACGATTTTTACTCTTCTTTTCTTCTCCTTTTTCTTTTTCCACCTTTTCTTTTGCTCTTTACTTTTTTTCTCCCCTGCCTATTCTCCCCCATTCTTTTTACGTCTTTCACTACTCTCTCTTCCACTTTATTTTTCATTCTTATTTTTTGTTGCCAAGTGTGCGACCATCTTCAGTGACTTTTTCCAGCCATCTCACCTTTCCATCGAAAATACAAAAGGACAACTGAGGTTTTTTCTTACAAAAGAAAAACTCTGCGTTCGATCAAAAAAAAAAAATACCATACTACTATTCATCATTTATTCACATGTACACTCAAGTCGCGTCATTAACGGTTTTCAGTATCACCACAGGCTATTCTTTCCTTCGGAAAACGTACCGAAATGGTTCTTCTTTCTAAGCATTTGTAAGTGGCTACCGAGTCCACTGGATTCCTGTTGCTCCAATTTTGCAATGAGTTTTCCGTTCGAAAAAGTCTTGTTTGAAACAAGTCCATACGAGCTACTTTCTGGTGAGCACTGTATAGAGCTTGCCATTAAACAGCCCAATACATTCTCAATCAACTGCAAGGAGACAATGTTTACCAAAGGTGAAAGGCAAAGACTGTTAAGGGAAAAAAGAGAATATGAACATAACAAAAAAATATGAAAAAATATGAAACAGGAAAAAAATCTCATTCGAAGTACGTTAAGTCTTACTGAGAGGATAATGATTTTGAGGTCAATCTTCACCTCAATATTATACAGGTATTGGAAATGCCTCTCGGGGTAGTTTTCAGCATTGGTTTGATGCTAGATATTTTTGCCCGCAATCTTACTCTTGCGTCAAGCTGGTAAATTGACTACAGCAAAGATAGAAGGGAGGTTGACAAGGGATAAGCAGATAAAATGGGATGAAAATGGTCACAAGATGTGAGAATGAATATTGAGTTTCCGCGCGTTCCATATCAGTCAACTATAGATTTGCTACATAGACCACAGAAAGAGGTATTTGTTACCCAAAGCATTACTATGCCCGTAATTCCTGTACGTGAATGATAAAGTATTGTACCGCTAGTACTCGAAAAATAGACCACGATCTGTAGTTCATTCAGATGGGCGAAGGTCTTAAATTTAGGTGCTATTTCTGAAATTCAGATGCTGTAATGTAATCCACTCACTAGGCTACCGCCGATATATATATACTATTACCGACCGACTCTCCCATCCATCGAACATGCTTTCAACCCCCTTCAAAGTTGTTCATGAAAACTCATATTTCTTCAGCACATCCATATTACATTCAATTGCATATATGTCGCCGCAAATTAAAAAGATACGCTGTGCTCATGGCCGCCCATACACTTGTATAACAGCTGGTAATTTTTCACTTTTCACACGATCGTTGGTGGAATCCTCAGCACCCTCTTTTGCCCATATTCCTTTCTCTTCACTTTTGTCTCTTAAGCAGCGATGGTACTGCATCTGAGCAACAGCCGTTCCTTGAGCCTTGCTTGACACTTAAAAGGATGGCTTTAGCATTCGGGCACAATCGTCGAGCCGCTCTTTTGTCTGGTTTCTAGTCCGTTAGTCTTGAAAGCGAGACAAGGGCACCCGCAGCTTTAAATTTGGACAAATCTGACATTAATTTATTTTGAGATCAATAAATGTCCTGGAAGACCTAAAGTGAAGCTCCCTAGTGCAGCGCTCTCGTTGGAATGAAGGGTCTATCTTCACATCATTGCTTTCAATAGCCCTTACTACATCATTTCTAGAAAATCGCTAAAAGTTATTTTATATTCAAATTACCTAATACCTTTAGGCTGTTGATAAGGGCCTTGTTGCGTTCCAGGGCGTTTGCTATACTGGGCTACAACAACTTCAAGACAGACACGATGGACTTGCGCGAAAAAATTATCAAGTCCCAGATTGGCCCGAACCAGTCCATAGACGCCCTACATACAGACTTACGCATCGTGAAGAAGAATCAGAACGTATACACAATCGTAGCGAAGTTAAAATAAAGACCTTTTGCATTACAATGAGGTATTAATATATAATATAGCATCTTGTGTTATATCAGATACTAACATTAGAAGTAAGGCTTTCAAGGCCTTAGAATAAAGTTAATTAAAGAGATTTAATTCTGGAATGGTTTGTATAGTAGCTTTATCCTAGATCCCTATGCCAGTGATAAAATCTAATCTCAATAATATGGCTTAGAAAATAAATGAGAATATAAATAGTAAGGAAAAGAAGAACCTAGTTATCGCTATAGCTAGACAATACTATTATAGAACAAAGAATATTACTTTAATAATACCTATACCTTAATATAGATTAATAACTTTATCTATATTGTTGAGTTTAATTATTATGCTTGAGTAAGCCCCTGTACCATACTTGTGGGCATAGGTACAGTAGAGATAGTGCTCGGCTTAGGTGATATACGTGAAGCTGCCACAACCATCCGCCTTATCAAGGACCGAGAGGTCCGATGTCGTCTTTGTAAAGCCACAGACGTCAAGGTGCAAAGTATGAATCGGGAGGGACGGGTTGATGTGACTTAATTCTCTTCTATCTAAAATAGGCGTGGTGAACGGTATTTATACCATTCTCCCACCTTGCGTAATACAGGTTTTATGTCCCAACGGGTCCCTATCCTTACTTTACTATACCTTATTTATTAATACTTTGTAAAGGTTTATTTAAATTAAAGATAGCTATTCTTTAAAGATATTAATAAACTTACATATTCCCATGTAATGAACTGGCTATACCTCTTGGTATGAGGTAGGTCAATAAGTGGTAAACTAGGTCTAGTTTATGTTAGTAAAGAGGATAGAGCGTGCTAAGCAATCTTATCATGTAGCCAATAGGCTGCTTAAGCAACTTATATTCAATGTTGATGCTATGATAACGACTGACTATCTAGGCTATCTAAATGAGTGTAATAGAAGGCTTATTATACAGTTAAGTCCCCTAAGTGCGAGTCGTGTCGACTTGAGACGACTTGATGCACACAATTCCGTTCTGATTAGGGAGGGTTAGTTCGAGGCCTGCATTCCTTATAGGTCTATTGTCAAAACTATAAAGGAATTATCTTTGTGTGTTTTGCAACCGTACCGGGATTGAGGACGAAGTGACATATGCGGGTACCAGTGCGGTGATTGGTATACAGGAGGGAGAAGTCAAGGTATATGGGGTGTTGGGGAGGGGTGAGAAGGAGCTGTTGGTTGTGGATACGACAGAGGGGCCTATTGCTAAGATGGTTTACCGGCCGGATGGTGGCTTGGGCCATGGTACTGGTGAAGTGGAGCAGTATAGCGTGACTGGTATCCGAAGTGGTGAGGTGGAGGAGTGGACCGTGACCGGTGGCCGAGGTGGTGAAGTGGAGGAGTGTACCGTGACCGGTGGCCGAGGTGGTGAGACCGAGGAGCGTACCGTGACCGGAAGCCGAATTGATGAAGTGGAGCAGTGTACCGCGACTGGTGCTCGAAGTGGTGAGACCGAGGAGCGTACCGTGACCGGTGCCCGAAGTGGTGAAGTGGAGCAGTGTACCGCGACTGGTGCCCGGAGTGGTAAGATCGAGGAGTGCACCGTGAGCGGTAGCCGCAGTGAAGTGGAGCAGTCTACCAACCTTGAATCAGTCAACGACAGTCGCTCGTCTCAACGCCCAAACACAGAGATGACCAGCCCAACTCAGATGGGTGTACGGCCTCGACTTGCTGTTCCTCAATCAAGTGCTGTATTATCAAGTTGGGAGTATTCAGAAGAGAACACTTCAAGTGCTGTATTATCAAGTCGGAAATATTCAGAAGAAAACACCTCAAGAGCAAATCAGCATCATCCAGAAGAAAACACGTCAAGAGCAAATCAGCAGAAGGGATTTGAAAAACGAATCCATGGCGGCAATGTCACGATTACGCATGAAGTTGAAGAAGAAGAAGAAGTCTTTTCTCCCACAATTCCCTTTGAAGATGTATCTTGGTTCGGGCAGCCACAAAAACAACAACGTGGTAAACATGCATCAAGGCCAGGGTCGCCAAAATCACGTAATGCAAGCCGTTCTGGGGTCCGGGGCAGATCTGACTCGCCGCTAAGCCAGTATACTATTCCAAGGGCAGTATCAAAGCATCTGGAGGATATCTCTCGACGTGCGGCGTCTAGGGATAGACAAGGGCATCAGGGAAGTTCGTCTTCGGGATGTCCAATTCATTCACGAAGTGGCGTGGGAGCTGAATGCGAAAGGGCTGAAGTTGTTAGTTGTCCAACTCATTCACGAAGTGGCAAGGGAGCTTCATTCGAAAGGACTGAAGTTGTCAATTATCCAATTCATTCACGAAGTGGCAAGGGAGCTGCATTCGAAAGGACTAAAGTTGTTAGTTGTCCAATTCATTCACGAAGTGGCGTGGGAGCTGAATTCGAAAGAATTGAAATTGTCAGTTGTGCGAATTGTCCGATTCATTCATTCACAACTGGACCAAAATCTAAATAAGGGAAACAAAAATAAATAAAACCGTCCATGTTAGAAAGTTAATGGATGAAAAATGCAACTTTGTGCAGCAATTAGTATAGGTATATATGCAACCACATGCATCTTGGCATTCTGGCATCAAGACTAAGTCAGATGAGGTCTAGTCTTCGGACATGGGGATGAGCTTAATTTTGCTTACTTGCTTGAGACATGCAGCAGTAGTTAGTTAGCAGCTGCAGCAGTAGTTGGCGGCTGCGGCAGTAGTTAGCAGCAGCAGCAGCAGTAGTAGTAGTGTGGTGTGGCGGTAACTAGTGAGACAAATTAGTTTCGGGGATGCAAGCGTTTCAATGAGAAAGTTGGTAGTCATCTCTTCTTACCCTACTTCAGGACTTGTTCGGTTCCATGGGATTCAGCAACTGGTGCAAAAAGCTGCAAGCCTCCACACCAGTCTCCTCTTCAGGCCACTCCAGAACCCTCTCCAAAAGACCGAGCTCGGCTTTGAAAAACTCCCTCATGGTAGTAAAAGCCGTATAGCCTTGCTCCATATCAACAGTATGCTTCAGGGCAAAAGTAAAGCTCCAACTAGGAATGGATGCTATCCCAGCGGTATCGGTACGAATGTCGTAATGGTCGCTCTTTGCATTTCTCACACGCGTAATCATACTCTGCCAGGTTTGCGCATCGGCCTTGCCCCTGATGAGAGAGACATCGAAAGCCCATTGACGGATGTCAGTGACTCCCCATGACTTGGGCCACTTGAAGAGGATGACGACTCCGCATGGGTCGTTCTTTGGAACGAGATGAAGAGGAGGAGGAGGAGGAGGAGGAGGAGAAGGATGATTCTCGCCAGGCATGTTTGGCCTGGTGGACATTTTTTTGCTGCGTAGTGTTAGTAGCGTTCTGTTGATCAAGGGGTTTGAGGGGAAGTAAGTTATCCTTACGTAGTATAGAGTATTCAGGTGTCGGTCCTTGGAGGAATGTTTTTGAAGGATGAGAAACAAGAGGCGTAATGTTTTTGAAGTATGAGAAACAAGAGGCGTAATGTTTTTCAAGGATGAGAAACAAGAGGTGTAATGTTTTTCAAGGATGAAAAACAAGAGGTATAATGTTTTTCAAGGATGAAAAACAAGAGGTATACTGTTTTTCGAGGAGGAGAAACAAGAGGTTGTAATGTTTTTCGAGGAGGAGAAACAAGAGGTGGAATGAAATGTTTTTGAAGGAGGAAAAAAACAAGAACAAGAACAGATAGAATGGTGCTGTCCTTAAATACTCAAGATAGGCGACTGAATAAGTCGAAGGATAGGTCAGTGGCTCCTTCTTTTTTTCTTTCCTTTTTTTTTTTTTTTTAAAAAAGAAAAAGAAAAAAATAGAAAAATAGAAAAAAAGAAAAAAAGAAAAAAAAAAACACACCAATAGCCCTTCCCCCTTGCATACCTACCTCTAGTCCTAATCTAGCCATGACGCACTCTCCCTTACATGAGATATGGGCGAAACAAAAAGAGTAGCGAAATAAAAAAAGTGTTCAGCCAAGTCAGTGTAGTTTCTTATAGGGAGCCAATGAGGATGGAGAGAGAGCGCAGGATAGGTGTCAAGGAATCAATCAGTTCAGTCATGCAGTCATGACACACACAGCCTCCTCCACAAAGCAAGGGCAAAAGAATTGTACCTCCGGGCTCTCATATCCCGGCCGCTCAAGACGCCGACCAAAAGCCAAGTAAGATAGACGAGAGACTCGGCCTTGAAACAAAAGAGAAGGACATGGAGACAAATGTAGCAAAAAGTGTGACAAAGCGGCGCAATTTGAATCTGCCAAGTGGGCGGACTGAGGTGGCGGCACATGTCCAAGTGGAATCTCGCGATCCAGAAGGGGATACTTAGGATGCCGGCGAGAGAGAGGTGAAGGCCTATGAAGCTGAGGAGGATGACCATGGCTCTGGTGTGTAGTGGTAGAGGGGGAGGAGGAGGAGGAGGAGGGGATGGGATTCTGTTGATGTGTCGAGGCATTGTTAAGGTTTTCCTCTGACGAGTAAGTAATTGTTAAGTGATGATGAGACGTTCTCTGAGAGTAAGTAATGAGAGGTTCTCTAAAGGTGGGTAATGGAGACGTTCTCTAAATGTGGGTATTGGAGACGTTCTCTGAAGGTGGGTAATGGATGAGGCGTTGTTTGGAAAAAAAAAAAAAAAAAAAATTTAAAAAAAAAAAAAAAAAAAATAAATAAATAAATAAATAAATAGAAAAGTAAAAAAAGTAAAAATGAGACGTTCTTTCCCAAGAGTAATGAGATGTTCTTTTCTTCAAAAAATAAATAAATAAGTAAATAAAATAAAATAAAATAAAATGAGACGTTCTTTCCCGAAAGTAATGAACGAGATGTTCTCCTCTAAAGGTACGTAATGGGATGAGATGGTCTCTCCTGAAAGTAAGTAAATTGATGGATCCAGGGATGGCAATTTCGTTCGAGAGTAGAGTAGAGTAGAGTAGAGTAGTGAGTGACGTGGAAGGGCCTGGCTGTTGTTGCATAGTAGTGTTTCATTTTTGCGTCGACGGGTATTATTTATATATAGGATGAGCGAGCATGAGTGGTGCGTAAAAAGTAGACGTTTTCTAATACGAATAGAAGAAGCGTTTTTTCATACGAATAGAAGAAGCGTTTTCTAATACGAATAGAAGAAGCGTTTTCTAATACGAATAGAAGAAACGTTTTCTCATACGAATAGAAGAAACGTTTTCTCATACGAATAGAAGAAACGGCAAGCTCCTGTCGTAAGAGGTGGTAAGGGGGGTAAGGGAAGGGAAGGGACTTGCCAGAAGGGGGGGATTCATTTCTGGAAATCTCCATGTGGAAGATGACGGCGAGTGTTTGTGATTGTTCGTATTGCTGGTGTTTTGATTATTCCGGATATTCGTGTTGAACGCATAAAAGTAATGCTGGTGTTTTGATTATTCCGGATGTTCGTATTAAACGCATAAAAGTTATGCTGGTGTTTGTTTGTGCTGTTCGTCCTATTGAACGCATAAAAGTTATGCTGGTGTTTGATTATTCTGGACGTATTGAACGCATAAAAGGTATGCTGGTGTTTGATTATTCCGAATGTTCGTATTGAACGCATAATAGTTATGCATCCATATCCTCCTCCCCCTCACTGACCTCCTCTCCCCTCTCCAAGGCCTCTCGTCTCCTCTTCGCCGCCCTCTCTCGCTTCCTCTCTAGCAACTTCTGCAGCCTCGTGGCGGCATTAAACACCCCCTTCGTCCCCGCGCCACACGCCGCACACGTAGGATCCTTCTTATACCGTCCAAGAGCACAGGCCAAGCAGAAATAATGTCCGCACCGCGTAACAATGGGTTCCTTGTAAGACTCCCTACAGATGAGGCAAACAAAGGGGATAGTCTCCAAGATGGCCTCCTCGTCGTCATCATCGTTGTCGTCTTCTTCTTCTTGTCTCACCTGGCTGCGGCTCGCACTAGCCACGATGGTCCCTCCGAGGTTCTTCTTCCCTCTGGTAACCTTTTCCCACTCCTGATCTAATTGCCAGCCTTGTTTCAAATCACCCCGATCATGTGCAAACTTACAACTATCCCCATAGCCACAGAAGCTGTATGTGAAAGTCAGCGTGTTAGCAAAAGGCTCTTATTTTTTTTTTTTTTCATATCTAGATGCAACGTTACCCCGTCTGGCGATAATCTTTACAAGAATCAGCCGTGTAGTCCATCACGGTCACGGTACGAATATTCGTAGGAGCTTTGATAGGCCCGACCGTCCTCTTCGGAGCATCTGGATTCTTTTGAATAAAGGACGTCTGATTGGCAAGCCCTTTGTACGTTCCGTCACGCTTTGATCCCAGCAGGTTCTTGGCTGAGAGGACTTCCTCATCATACCAATTGCTGTGCTTGGTCGCGTCGTTGCTATCGGCTATGGGCACACTCCGGTCAGCCGTGTAGATGATGGACGATGCATGCTGATTGGTCACGGCGCCCTTTGCCGTAGCGGTGACGCCTGCTGTCTTCTTTTGCCTCTTGATTGCTTGGCCAGACTCGCTGTCGCTGTCGCTGGCGGGTGGAGGCGTTGCCGGGCGCTTCCGCAGATTCGGCTTGCCTCGCTGCTTGAAGAGGGGAGTATCAGGCATGATGGTGTAAGACGTTTGCCAGTGTGTATGTGGGTGGAGTGGAGTGGGAGTGTAGTAGTAGTAGTAGTAGGAATTGTAGTAGTAGTAGGAATTGGAGTAGTAGTAGGAATTGGAGTAGTAGTAGTAATTGTAGTAGTATACGGAGCAGTAGTATTAGGAGCAGTAGTATACGAGCAGTAGTATACGGAGCAGCAAACTGTAAGTGTTGGTGTAAGAGTCAAAGTGTTGGTGTAAGAGTCAAAGTGTTGGTGTAAGAGTTTAAGAGTGTTCTTGGTATGCCATCGAGGTAAAAAAGTCGACCTTTATGCTTTTTACTCCACTCTGCCTCCACTCTGCCCCACTCTATACTCCACTTTACCTACATCGCGAGCTCTGAAAAAGAAAAAGTAAGCTCTTATTTTCTTTTTTCTGCTGCTTATTTTCTTTTTTTTGCTGCTCATTTTCTTTTTTCTGCTGCAGCACTTTTACACTTCTACCACCACTTCTGCTTTTGCCTACTAGTACACTCTGACCTACTACTACGCTCTACTACTTTTCAATTTTCTTCTCTACTGCTACCACTCTACACTTTTTTTTACTTTTACCTACCAGTACTGTACTACGCTCTGCTACGCTACCACTCTTTTCCACTGCTACACTTTTTCAGTTTTCCAACTTTTTCCTACCCAGTCTTGCTAGTACACACACACACACTCTACCATATTCCCTTCTTCTACTTATTCCAGTTCCACTCTACCACTGCTACCACTTCCACACTTTTCCACTGCTACCACCACATAACACTCCAACCACTTTTCACTTTTCCATTCTACACTTTTTCTGCTTTTGCCCATCAAGTACTACACTCTACCACTTTTCCACTTTCTTTTCCACTGCTGCTACCACTTCAACCACTCTACCACTTTTCCTCTACCGCGTTCCACTTCTACACTTTTTCTACTTTTACCATTTCCACTCTACTACTCACTCTACACTTTTTTTCGCTTTTCTGCTTTTTCGCTTTTCTGCTTTTTCCTACTTAATACTACGCTCTACCACTTTTTCACTTTCACTTTTTCACTTTTTCCACTTTACACTTTTTTTTACTTTTTCTACTTCTACTACTTAATATTCTTACCATTTTAACCACTTTTCCACTTTCTTTTCCACTGCTACTACATAACAGTTCAATCACTTTACACTTTTTCTACTTTTTCCACTTCCACTCTACACCTTTTTCACTTTTCCATTCTAGCACTTTTCCACTTTTCGCTTTTCCGCTCTACCACATTCCACTCTACACTTTTTTTACTTTTTCTACTTTATTTCACACTACGTTTTGCACTCTTCCATAAACATTTTCCATATTTTGCAACTCCATACGCAACTACTTTTACTACTTTTATTACTACTTTTCGCACTACATTTTGCACTCTTACACAAACATTTTACTACTTTTCGCAACTCTATACACGACTACATTTTACTACTTTTCGCACTACGTTTTGCACTCTTCCACAAACATTCCACCACATTTCCACCACATTTCCACCACATTTCGCACCACATTTCTCCCTCCTACACTCAACATGACCACATTTTCCAACGCACACGTACCACCACTTGCCACGAAAGCAAACATGTCACCCGGACAAGACCCGGACAAGACCCAACCAATCACAAGCTTCTCCCCCCGCGCATGTGATCTGCAAGTTATGAAGCCCGCCCAACTCATTTTCGTTTTCGAAAACCTCCATCCTTAATCAAAATCATCGCAATGAACTACATTTACTCAACCGTCAACACGCTGCGGGATCGCTATACGCCCGTGACGCATACGTCGACCTTTCGCAGCACAGGCCAAATCACGCCCGAAGAATTTATCGCCGCGGGGGATTACCTCGTGTACAAGTTCCCTACGTGGTCGTGGAGCGATGCCCAGTCCGAGGCTCTTCGTGTGAGTTACTTGCCTGCTGGGAAGCAGTTTCTCGTCACGCGCAATGTGCCGTGTCATCGTCGTCTGAATCATGATTTCGCGGGGGATGCTGCTTATGAAGAGTCCATAGTGAAGGAGGGGGATGATTTCAAGACGGCGGGGGGGGCGACGACGACAGGCGGTGGTGGTGGTGGTGGTGGTGGTGGTGATGATGATGATGATGATGATGGGTGGTTGCGGACCGGTGGTTTGGCTAGTTCGCAGCCTCTCAAGGCTAGGGGCGTGAAGGCCGTGGATGATTCCGGCAACATCAGTGACGATCTGGATGGCTATGGTCTGGATGACGATATTCCGGACATGGAGGATGAGGAGGAGGACGATGCCGTTCTGCGCATCGAGCCTGGCAATACGTGAGTTGGAATCATCCCAAGACAAATCATCCCAAGACAACTCATCCCAAGACAACTCATCCCAAGACAACTCATCCTCGATAACCCAAGATAACCCAAGACAAATCAAAATTTCCATCCCAGGCTAACTTTGCAGCGCCCGTCGAACCTACAACCTCTACATCATGTACACCCCCTACTACCGAACCCCCCGCCTCTACCTATCCGGCTACCAATCCACCGGCCATCCGCTACCGCCTCTGAAAATGATGGACGACATCGTCGGCGACTACAAGGACAAGACCGTCACGCTCGAGGAGTTTCCCTTTTTCGCCAACAATGTCCGCATGGCGAGCGTGCATCCCTGCAAGCATGCGCCTGTCATGAAGACGCTTCTGGATCGCGCCGATGCTGCTTTGCGTCTTCGCAGAGAAAAATGGCGTGCTGCACAGGACAACAACAACAACACTAACAACAGCAACACCAACAACACCAACAACACCAACAACAGCACCAACAACACCAACACTAACAACAACAACAACAACAACACCGACAGGGACGAGTGGGAGGAGGTCCAGGAGGCCGATGTCGATGATCACGAGGTGGCCATCCGCGTGGATCAGTACCTGGTGGTGTTTCTAAAGGTATTTTCCCTAACCATGTAGCCCTATCTTCTTCCATCATTCCATACTCACACTCTGCACTGCAGTTTATGGCCAGCGTGACGCCGGGCATCGAACACGACTTTACCATGGGTGTCTAACTGATTTCCGTCTTGTGTGCGACTATCATGGGTGTTTGACTGATTTCCGTCTTGTGTGCGACTATCATGGGTGTTCTAACTGATTTCCGTCCTGTGTGCGACTATCATGGGTGTTTTAACTGATTTCCGTCTTGTATGCGACTTATCATGGGGGTCTAATCCATTGTCTTGTATGTATCTTGTAGCAGGCGTTTTGCACGGTACGGTACAGTACAGTCTGTCTTGTTTATTGTTTGTAGCTTTAATGTTGTCTGTTTCTGTTTTTTACATCATGTTAGGAGTAGTAAGAATAGATGGTATTTCATGTTTCTGCTTTATACCAACTCACTCACTCACTCACTCACTCACTCACTCACTCTACTACATCCAAATACTACACTTCCACTTTACACTTTACACTTTACACTCTACACCTCACACTTCGCAGCAAATAATCTGAATTGTCCTCTGCCTACCGCCATGTAAAATACAAATTGTCCAAACATTGTCTCTCCTTATCATTGCCCTTTCCCTACCATGGCACGTTCCGTACCGCCCTGTACTAGACTGCCGAGATGAAATCTTTTTTTTTTATATTTGTCTTTCTTTTGTTTGAATGGACCGTTCTGGACTGTGTTTTTCTTTTTTTTCTTTTTTTCTTTTTTCTTTTTTCTTTTTTCTTTTTTTTCTATATAAGTTAAGCCCCTATTTTTGTTTCCAGACTGTACATTTCCTTCAAAAAGCAGTTAAGCGCCCTGAGAAAATCAAATCCAGGGATAGAGAAAACAAAGAAAAACAGAGAGAGCTCAAAGCCAGTGACGAAATGTATTTCCAAATCAGGAAATAAAAGCGGGACCATGAAACGACAAAGGAAAGCGAAGTTCGTATGAAAATCATAATGTAGTCTTTTCTTCCGTTATAATAAAAGATGGTATGGTATGGTATGGTATGTTATGGTATGGTATAGTAGGTATGGTCGTCACGTTCAAAAGATGAGGAGACACACAACGAGAGGGGGAAAATCAGACACAGAATAGCAAAAACCGTTGATTAATAAAATGCAACAACAACAACAGTAACAACAACAACAAAAGTCGATGATGAAAAAAGAAAAAAACGAAAATACTTGCTTTATGCCCGAGATCGCATCGATGTAGATGCCATTGGCGTATTCGTATTCGCTGTCCCACTTCCACTAGATGAGATATTCGCTTCATGACCATCATGGTTCTGATGACGGCGACTTCCCTTGGACGTATGATGAAGTGTACCGACATCGTGCTTGCCTAGAAAAAGTGAGTAAATGTTAGCCATCCGAGCTCGTTTAAAAAAAAAAAAAAAAGAACAGCATGTGCACAACTCACCATCACAACATGCCCTCACATTCTCCAGCCTGTCCGCTTCTCGGTCCTGACGCTCAATCATCTCACGGAGATCCTCGGCACTATCGTGGACTTGGTGAGCTTCGTAGATGCCAACGTTCTGAGCACTGGTCGTCCGGCTACGCATCGTTCCAGAGAGCTTGGATCCGCCCGCTCGCCAGTAGCTGCCTACCCTGCTGCTGATGCTACCACTCATGGAAGGCCTCATGGCCGTGGCAGAAGTCTGCTTGCTCGATGGCGTCAGCGTCGGGATATCTAGAGAGATGGTCTCCATGGGAGATTCATTTCGAGTCGTGCGAGAGTTGTACGACGAAAGAGAGGGGGCCGTGGGACGCGCAGTACCGCCATGCCCAGGTCGTCGACCAAATGGAGGGTTGAATTCGTCCACGTCTTCCCGAGTAAGGTCAGTGGCCATCTCTTCCGCATCTGATTGGCCATCGTGCCCATGGCTGGTTCTCAGTAAGAGGTACGACAGTGCGTTGAACCAAGTCTCATGTCGTTGGCCAGTGGTGCAGGTAAACTTGATGGTTCTGCCGGGAGAGATAATCACCAAGCTCTTACGGTGGAGACCGGGCGGCATGGGGTTGTCGTCTGTCACTACGCGCACACCTTCAATCGGGAGACTCTTCGTCTTCACCTCAGCACGTCCAGCCGTGGACGGGTCTCTGTCACTCCAGTAGATGGTCCTCGTGTAAGGGTGCACCCAGAAGTAACGACGGTGTCGCTTCTCTGAAAACTCACCCCGTCCCGTCTTGCGTGTATACTTCCAGATGTATTCCCCAATCATGGTCTGTGTGATGGCTTGAATCATTCTTGGGTCCGTATTGGGCCCAAACCCTGGAGGGTCAATGCCCATTTCACCGGCTCGCATGCCAAAACGTGTGTCAAGTTCTGATGCAAAGGAGGACACGGAAGATTGTCTAGACATGGCGGCAGAAGTTCGCATTGGTGGCGGTGCTGGGAATTCGACACTACCGTAAGAGGAGCCGGTTCGGGCAGCGGCACGGGGGGTAGGAGTGCCACGACCAGAGGCAGGAGACATGGGCCTATGTTGGCTGGGCGTGCGCGGCGCTGGCTTCGTTGCTGAGGCTGGCCAGAGAGGCGGGCCCATGATGGCACCTTGAGTCTGGGTCTGAGTCCCGTTGGATGAACCAGAGCGAGCTGCTTGAATGATTTGCTGATGATTTTGTGGTAGGGGCGGCGCGTCCACGAGCGTGGACTTGGCACTAGCAGCACTACCCGGCCTGAACGAAGAGGTAGACTCGAGAGTAGTACCCACATCAACCAACCTGCTCTTGTCGGCGACAGGGGTATGCGTATCCAAAGTTTCCTGGTGAGGACGACGGATCCTGACAGTTCCCATGGTGTCGGGGCTGCCCACAGTGGTGAGTGATGGACTCTTTTTGTGAGTGTGCACACCAGTCTTCATCAGTTGATCAATGGCTCCTGACGTTAGCGAGGTCTGGGCGCCTTGGTCGCTAGTCTGGGAGAGTAGCTTGTGACCGGGACGGGAGTGAACGTTGGTCGAGATCTCTTTGAAAGGCTGCTGCGACTCGAAATAATCAGCTTGTGGGGATGCGGCGCGGGATTGGCTTGTCTCGTCCTCCGCAATGACAGCTGGTGAGGCTTCCGCTTTCCTGTCTTCAGTAATGACAGCTGGTGAGGCTTCCGCTTTCCTGCGGCCAAAAAAGGACGCAAAGAGATTCTTGTCTGACATCTCGCCGCTATCATCAATAAAGGGAGACTTCATATCTTTGGTAAGAATAAAACCATCCCTCTTGGAAAGTATGGGAGTCATTGGTCTAGTGTTGACCGATGAGATAGAGGAGAAGCTAAACTGCGGAACACGAGGGGATACAGGCTCCACGTCCTCTGCTGCAATGGAAGACAGAGCAAGCGCAGGAGGTGAAGACAGTAGCTCTAGCTCATCGATGGGTAGCTCGTCGATAGGGATTGTATTTTGGAAAGAGAGTGTTGAGAGCGTCAACGCTGCGGGAGCTGGCTCGGGCTCGGCCGTTGGTTCCACATTTTCTGCTGCAATAGTAGAAAAGCCCAAAGATGGCAACGCGGGTGCCGCTGCCACTTGAGGCTCCTCTCTGGGCTCCAGTTGCTGGGCTTGGATTGACGAGAAGCTGAGAGATGCCATGACGGCTTCTTTAGGCCCAACCATTGGTATAGCTTCAAGCTCAACAGGCACAGCTTCCTCAGCCTCAACAGGCACAGCTTCTTTAGGCTTAACTATTGGTATGCCAGCCTCTTCAGTTTCAACCATTGGCACAGCTTCAAGCCCAACAGGCACAGCTTCTTTAGGCTTAACCATTGGTATGCCAGCCTCTTTAGGCTTAACTGTTGGTATGCCGGCCTCTTCAGTTTCAACTATTGGTATGCCAGCTTCTTTAGGTTTAACTATTGGCACAGCTTCCTCAGCCTCAACAGGCTCAACGTGCTCAGCCACAATCGCTGAAATACTGAGCTCCTGCAGAGCTGGAATCTCCAAAGCAATGGCCTTGGCAGTAGTCGGGTCAGGCAAGTCTGGTTCGGCAACGGGCTCGACCGATTCAGACAAGACAGAAGCCATGGTCAGCTCAGGTAAAGGAGCTTGAGGTTCGGCCATAGGCTCCAAACCCTCGGCCGCAATGTGGGAGAAGCTCAACACTGATAAAGGCAGCTCGGGCTCCTCGACTGGTGCCGAACCCTCGGTAACAATGCCAGACAGAGAGAGCACAGGAAGCATTTGCGGCTCCTCAACTGGTTCTAAGCCCTCAGCAACAATGCCAGACAAAGAAAGCACAGGAGCGAGGATTTCAGGCTCCTCAACTGGTTCTAAGCCCTCAGCTGCAATGCCAGACAGAGAAAGCACAGGAGCGGGGATTTCAGGCTCCTCAACTGGTTCTAAGCCCTCGGCAGCAATGCCCGACAAAGAAAGCACAGGAGCGGGGATTTCAGGCTCCTCAACTGGTTCTAAGCCCTCAGCAGCAATGCCAGACAAAGAAAGCATAGGAGCGGGGATTTCAGGCTCAGCCCTTGGCTCCAGGCCTTCAGCAAAGATGCTGGACAGAGTGAGATCAGGAGACACTTCCACTTCAGCTATGGGTTCTAACTGTTGGGCCATAATGACGGATAGTCTCAGAGCAGGAGCAGCGATTTCTGGCTCAGCCAAGGGATCCACAGCTTGGATCGCTATCGGTGTCATGCTCAGAGTTGGAGGAGGAGGAGTAGGAGCCCGTGATCCTTGAGACTCTTCTCGAGGCTCGATATGCTCGGATCGGATAGCAGAGAGATCAAGGAGAGATGCAGCAGACGCAGACCCTGCTTGAAGCCCGCTCGGTACCAAAGTAGGAGGTAGGGGGAACTGTGCCAGCTTCTCGTCAATGTCATACTGCGCACCAGCATCACTGTAGGCAATTGTCGACGGCGGACGGGAAGTAGACGCTGGGCGAGAAGACGCAGAAGCGGCCAGTCCATCCTCAGCCACGCTTCGCCACAATGTGGAAGAACGGAAATCCGTAGTGGGGACTACTGATTCCATAGATCTCGGCCTTCTGGCAGCCTCGCCTACGCTTAGCAGTGAACTGCGAGACGCGCGACGCCCCAGATAGATGCTAGGAGAGAGCTCCATGGGGATGGGGTCCGTCATGACACCCGTGTCCACCATTTTGGCTCGGGGCAGCGGAGGAACGGCCGGAGGTGGTGACACGGCGCGACGAGTGGACGCCGGTGTCATGGAACGAAGGCTCCTACGGCCGGGAGTATAGACGATGGATTCGTCGTCACTACCGTCGAAATCTTGCAGCTCAGCAAAGAGACTTGTCGAGTTGCCGGCGTTGAAACTGGCGTTGGGGCTGCTCTGATAATTGGGCTCTTCACTCTCCTGTCGGGAGCTCCTTCGAGAATGAGGACCTCTGCTAAGGCGAAGTCTTCGCTGAGAAGCGGCAGCAGTTGGTGTCCGATACTCTGGGAAATCATCCTCATCAGTCGAGGTGGATGCTGTGCTGTCAAATGAATCCCGCTGAACGTGCCTTGAAGTGCCGGGCTGTAAGCTAGGAGGTCGCTTCATCTTGCCGAAGCCTCGCGAAAGGCCAGTCTCGGTAGCAGCATCGCTGTCAGACATGTCCTCGTGTCCCGTCTGGAACTCTTCCGTCTCGGTACCCGGCTCATTGGCCGTCTCAAAAGCAGACTCGCCGCCCTCCTCGTTGGCGGTTTCAAACTGATCGCTGGTCTCGATGGACTCGAGAATGGTTTCTTCTCCGTCAGCTGCTGCCAGCTGCTGCTGTTGTTGTCGTTGATGCTGAAGCTGCTGTTGCGATTGCTGCGGATGTGGCGGCCGACGTCGCTCAGGAGACGGACCGGCAGCACGAATTCCGGATGAGCGAGGCGAGATGTCGTGAGCATCTTCCCACTCCGGATCTTCCATAACGACAGGATCTTCCATGACAACAACCTCTTGACGGCTAGAGCGGAAGTTGCCCAGCAGTCGGGGTGGCCTGGCCTTGATTTCTTTGGATTCAACCCTACGACCGCGGCGCACGGGTGGAGGAGCTGGACCCTTTTCAATCTCATTCCTGGCCTTTTCCAAATCATCACGAAGATCTTGAATGATGCGTCTGAACTCAAGCTTCTCTGTCTTTTCACGATGCAATTGACTTCGCTGGCTCTGGATGGTTCTCTGAGCATGCTGCAAAGAGGTCTTGAGCGTCTCGGTCTCGAGCATGGAGTGTCTTGGCGTGAGACCCTTGACGGGAGACGCAGGTGGTGAATGCTCAGGCGTGATGTCAATGGCAGAAGCCTCCAAATCTTCATCGCTAGTGCCAGAAGAGGCCTCTCGCTCTTGAGCCCTGGCTCTCTGGCCGGAGATGGCTTTGGCGAGCTCCAGATTCTGGCTGGTCAGCTCATCAATTTTGCGCTGCATAGCGGCCCGTTCGCTCTCGGCCATGGCAATGGCGCGCTTGGCGGTACCGAGCTCAATATCATGGTGTTTTGTGGCAGCGGCATGCTCCTCGGCCAGCTTGGCATGAGAAAGCTTCACCTCATCCAGCTCCTTCTGGGTTGCGCTCTTGGCCGCATTGGCAGCATGAAGAGCATTGTCGAGTTTCTTTTCGCGATCCGAAGCCTCCTTTTGCTGGGCATTCATCTCTTGCAGACGAGTCTGTAGGTTCCAGTTCTCCTCTTTGAAGCGATGCTCACTTTCGTCCACGACCTTGAGGCGCTGCTGCAGCGCTTCCGACTCTCCTTCCAACTTGGATACGTCATTGCGAAGATCCTTGACTTGTTCATCTCGATCGCCGAGCAAGGCTTGCAGGTTGCGAACCTGGGCAATCAGAGAGGTACTGATTTCAGCAGCAAATTCAATGTCTTGCACCCTGTTGGATGGCTGGTTTCGCAACTTGCGGTTCGGCACACTGAACTTTGTGGGAGAACCGGTGGCTTGGGTCTCGAATTTGGAAGGACTAACGGAGCGCTAAAGTGACCATGATTAGCATTTGGGAAGGAAGGAGAGAAGGGGGGTTGGGGGGGGAATTGTTTGTCTCACCCTGCCTGATCGACTATCCAGCACGTAGGGAGAACCTTGGGCTTGAGCTTCATTGCTGGGGACTCTCTGCTTGGGTAGGAAAACCCTGGCGGACTCTCGCGCCAAATCATTGTACTCTTTCTCGATATCCACCAACTTTTGACGCAGGTTAGGTTCCAGCTCCTCTTCCGATTGCAAATGTTGGATTTCTTGTAATTGTTCGGCTAGAGCTTTGCGCTGCGACACCAAAGCGGTTCCAAGTTTGCCCGCCTCATCCAAGCGACGATCAGTTTCAGCGAGATGGGCCTCCAAAGCGCGCTTCGCCTGTCGAGGATCGGAACCAGGACCAGCAGCGAACAATTCTTGATCGAAATCGGAAAATCGAAGATGGGACGAAGAAGCTGTCGAAGAAGCGGAGATGAAGGGATCAAATACATTGGCGACATCCACTCCTATTGGCGCGGAAAGATCAGGCCGATCGGAGGTGACTGATGACGACGCCATTTTTCCGATGAGAGTAAATTCGGCAGAAGATCCGTCTGTCGTCGGTTCAGCGGGCGACGACCATGTGTTTTCAGTACAGTGGCGACGACCATGAAATCAGCAATTTGTATGGCGTTGTGGTTGTCGCGTCGTGGTTGTTTATCGCAGACCCTGCTGCAGCGAAGAAATAAAAAGAGAAGGAGATATGAACGAAGGGAGTATGAAAAAAAAATAAAGGGCCAAAGCGTTTGATACGACTTTGATACGACTTTGTAGGAGGCGCACAGGCGAATGAGAGAAGGAAGAAAAAAAAAAGGAAAAAAGAAAAAGTTAGGGTGGAAGTTGAGTTGAATAGAAAAAGGGGGAAAAGAAGAAGAAAAAAAAAACAATCAACTGGATGTTTGTTATGTTTATTATTGCAAGTGAATGACGGGGCAATATGAACGAAGCAAGCAAAGCAAGGCAAAGCACATGCAGGCAGCACCGAGCAAGCAGAGTTAATTAAGAAGGGGGGGGAGGATTTATTTGTTGTTGTTGTTCTGCAGACGTGGCTTGCGGTGCGTGCGTGCGTGTGTGCGTGCGTGCGTGTGTGGGTAACCAAGATATGATGGGATGCGATGAGCCGTGAATATTGAAACCTGAATTGCTGGTATGGATGAACTGGAATGGAGGGGACGCGAAAGACGAGACGAGCGAAGGAAGTTTTTTTTTTTTTTTTTGGGGGAAGGAAGTTTTTTTTTTTTTTTTTTCTTTGAAAGTCGATGCGCGCTGAACGAACGAAACGATGGACTTTTGGTCGAGTTTTTTCCTTGACGATCACTGAGATAAGAGAGGAGGGGGGTGCTGGAGTAGCAACAATGGCGGCAGCAACCAGTTGGCAAGTCACAAGTTGGCAAAGTAACAAGTTGGTGACACAAAATAACTGGCCCAGTTGGTGCAGCAGCCGCAAGTTGTGCAAGCAGGTAACGGTAGGGAGTAACCAGTTGGTACGAGCGCAGCTTTTTTTTGGAGCACTTTTGTTAGGACAACTTTTTTGACACTCTGCGGCAGAAAACGATGCGGCAGAAAACGATGCGGCAGAAAACGTGTACTTTTGACGGGTGCACACACTCTCTTCTCTCTCTCTTTGATCGATGCAGAAAAAGGTCTCCTTTGGTTGCCAAAAAGCGCTCTCTCTCTCTCTTCTTCCAACAATATGCTCTTCGAACGAAAACTTGCTCTTTTCGCTTTCCTCCTCCTCCTTATATCGATGCCCCGTCGTCGCGCTTGCTTTTTTTTTTTTTTCCTCCTTTTTTTTTAAAAAGTAACGAGGAGAGGAGAGGAGAGGAGAGGAGAGGAGAGGAGAGGAGGATGAATTGATATAACGAATGAATGAAGGAAGGAAGGAAGGAAAAATATATATATATATTTATAAAATGTCGAAAAGATCAAAAGAAGAAAAAAAAAAAAAAAAAAAAAAAAAAAAAAAAAAAAAAAAAAAAAAAAAAAAAAAAAAATTACCTTACACAACCAAAAGCAACTAAAATCGGAGAGCCAGCCGCGCGGAGGACAAAGACTTGCCGGGACTCTGGGATTGGGAGATGTTGAAGGGGAAAAAAAAGAAGAAAAAAAAAAGAAGAAAAAAAAGAACACGAGTGGGCAAACATCATGCATGGTGTATGTATGTACCTTACTTCCTGCTACTTACGGAGAGTACGGAGTACTGCCTACTACGTAAACCATAAGCGACTCCTAATTCATCCCCTGCATTAGCCGCATGCACACCGCCACTTGCTACCTTTTATGACAGACAGATAGATACAGATACGATATAGTATGTAGCCTTACCCGAGAGCTTAATCAATTGCATATCGAAAAAAATATGTACACGTACGTAGCAAGAGTACAAATGAGCAAGATTTCATTAGCGAAAGAGTGTGGGTCCAATTAGCGAGACAATTAACGAGCGATAGAGAAAAAGAAAAAGAAAAAGAAAGAGAGAGTAGTAGTCTGTCTACTTTTGGTTGGAGTGTAGCGCACTGCACATGAAAAAGTAAGCAACAATCTGTATATAAGCTACTCCTAAGTCGGGTAACAACAATCTGTATAAGGCTACTCCTTGAGTCGGGCAACAACAATCTGTATAATGCTCTTCCTTGAAGTCAAGCACCAACAATCTGTATGAGACTCTTCCTTAAAGTCGAGCACCAACAATCTGTATGAGACTCTTCCTTAAAGTCGAGCACCAACAATCTGTATGAGACTCTTCCTTAAAGTCGAGCACCAACAATCTGTATGAGACTCTTCCTTAAAGTCGAGCACCAACAATCTGTATGAGACTCTTCCTTAAAGTCGAGCACCAACAATCTGTATGAGACTCTTCCTTAAAGTCGAGCACCAACAATCTGTATGAGACTCTTCCTTAAAGTCGAGCACCAACAATCTGTATGAGACTCCTCCTTAAGTCGCGCAACAACAATCTGTATAAGGCCCCTCCTCAAAGTCAAACAACCACAATCTGTATAAGGCTCCTCCTTAAAGTCAAGCAACAAGTAGTATAAGGCTCCTCCTTAATGTCAAACAACAACAACAAGTATAAGGCTCCTCCTTAAAGTCAAACAACAACAACAAGTATAAGGCTCCTCCTTAAAGTCAAACAACAATAACAAGTATATAATGCTCCTCACTCAAGTCGAGTCGAGTCGAGCACCAACATAACATAGGAAATAAAAAAGACAAAGTATTTTTTTTTTTCATTACAGTAGAGTGTGTCGTGTCGTGTCGTGTAGTGTGTCGTAGGACCAATTCTTTTTCGCAACCTGTACAATCAAGTCAACTCTGCAAAAGCAGTGACAGCCGTGTACTCCCGAGACTCCGTAGCCTTTAAAAAGGTCGAGTGGGAAAAGAAAAAAAAAACCGAAACCGAATCTTCCCTAATTCTTGTCATTGTTAGCAAAAGACCAAAGTAAAAAAGATAAAAAAGAAGCAACACAACTTACAAAACACAATCATCTAGCACATGTCCACATGTCCACATGTCCACATTAAAAAGTCACTACGCAGAAGAATCTGCAAAATAATACTGCTCCATAAAGTCGAGCATCAAACATGAGAAAGAAATAAAAGACAAAAAGGAAAACGTAACATTTTGTGTTCGGGTGTTGAAACCCTCGGGTGTTGAAAACCCATGGGTGTTGAAACCCAACGAATAACTCATTCCCTTTTGTAATCGGGAGATGTAGAATTGTATCGTTCCCTATCGTAATCGGGAGATGTAGAATTGTAGCCTTCCATTTTGATATCGGGAGATGCAGCATTAGGCGTATCGTACTCGACATCAGGCGTTGCAGCACCATTGTA
>JACBYL010000795.1:0-11362 GCA_015266385.1 Trichoderma oligosporum | reverse complement strand
CACTATGCCCAATGACGGATCTAAAGCAGAATGATCCGTTTTCGTATTTGGAGTAGCGACCGGTGATGACAATTCAATGGGAGACAAGGCTGCCTGGGGAGAGTTCATCTTGCTTGACGAAAAGTTTTGAGCAATTGGTGCTCCATGCGGCTGAGGTTGAACGGAGGGTCCTTGGCCGCCTTGAAGTAGTGGCATCAGATGAGGAGGGACCATAGGCACGGATGGGACAACCACCTCACCTCCTGAACCAGGCTTCTTTTTCTCGACGATGTCATTCGCGTCATATCCAAGACGTTCAGCCCTAGCCAAAGCATTGACCAAGTCTTGTGCCCCGATGGTCTCCAGACGCGTAGCCATGACCCTGTCTAAGAACTGTACGCTGAGCTTAGGACTAATAAGATCAGCGACTTCGTCAAGGTCTTCGCCACTAAAGTATTTCGCGATTTGGCGTTTTGATGTTTTGACTAATTTGCCACCAAGTTCGGAGACAATTCGATTAATGACTGCGGGGCTGCTGTAGGTAATTGAAGCATTCGTCTGGAATCATTGTTAGATATTTATTAACCTAGTTGAGGAGGAACGACTTTGATGAAACTCTTGATGAGTGATATGCTATATAGAGGATAAAAAAAAAAAAAAAAAAAAAAAAAAAAAAAAAAAAAAAAAGATAAAATAGATGGAACTGTTGAGATACTACGATATAAACAGTAGTTTTGGAGGAAGGCATATATAACTTACAATAAAAGCAGAGTGAAAGTCTGACCCAGACAAACACTTATGCCAGTGATCCCGAATCACTTGTCGAACTACTGATGCATCCGCATTCTGAATCGCTTCTCTGAGTGTAGTATACGCAGCAGATTTTGGCTGCTGGCCATTTTGGTTTGCTCGCCGTTGCTGATCAGTTGCCCCTAGAGCTGCAGATGCACCGTTGTGATGGAGAGTTTGGCCTACTGCCACCTCTGATAATTCTGGTGAGGAGCCATTCTGCTGTGACTGAGAAGTAGAGTCACTTGGCCCCTTTACTTGATGTACATTGGACGTTAGCCCGTTGCTAACGAGCGGTGAGGTTTGCGACTCTTTTGGTGACAGTCTTGTAGGTGCGTCAGACGTATGAACTGGCGGGGTACCGTTCGTGGTCGTTGTGATAGTAGCACTAGTACCAGCTCCAGAAGCTGACGGCTGCAGGCTCACAGGCACAGGCACAGGCACGGGCACAGGCACAGGCGGCACCATTGACAAAGGCGATTCTTCCGCCATCTGGGCTCTAAGCGTGGAAACCACAGACGCGATACCCTCACGCGTCTCTTCGTTCAAGCGCGTCGTAGTTGAATCTCCAGACTGATGATATATCAGGTCGGAAGTCACAGCCGCAGGGGGAGCATCCATAGTATTATGTGCATGAAGTGCTGGATAGAGAAAGAAAGCTCATGTGTAAAAGGTAAAAGAAAGGAAGCAGGAAAAAAAAAAAAAAGAAGAGGAAGAAGAAAGCTTGAAAAAGAGATCTTCACGCAGATATCTCTTTTTTTTTTTTTTTTGACAAATTCCGAACGCGCAAATCCAGATGCCTAAAATCCTAATTGTTAAAATGGGAACGGAACGCTTCAATTTTCGTGGCCTTTTTTAACAACTCCTGCTTGCTATATGCATGAGGCCCAAAGAGCTCAAGTCAATGCTGTCACAACGGATTACTCCGTAATACCTAGGGCAGGGATAAGTCAGCTAAGGTGGGATGGGAGAAGAGAGAAGGACGCGAGTTTTGCTGATATAATAGTAATCAAAGGGGGTTAAAATAAGTGTGGGTCTTTAATAAACTTTTTCATGCCTTAGAAGTAAGGCCTACACATATACGGAGTACTAGATATTTTATATATGGAGTATTGTTATATTATATTATATACGATTATATTTCAGTTCTCCGTCGTACAAATATGCATTAAATTACCCCTTTGTTACCTTTTTTGTAGTCTAGTTAATAATACCTTACGAAGGATGTTTATACACTTGTCAGCTCAATAGAGAAGAATATCATATTCGACATATACACAGTATCCGCACAACCTTGATGAAATTAAATTAAGGAAGATTACTAGAGAAAATTTGTTAGTAAACTAGATTTATAAGTATAGTCAGCATTTATATATTATAAATATATACTTGGTAATCAACTTATCTTATTATAAATTGGTTTTCATTTATACTATTTTATTTTAGGATAATCCTACGTACTGAATACAAGTAAGTGCATATGCTCCTACCCTTGTTCATGTGATCAACTACCTGGTAGTAGATCGGGGATCAAGGTACAGTAGTCCGGAGGATTCTTATCTACTTCAATAATCCATGCTCTTTGGTTTATATCCCTTTACTGTACTCCGTAAAGGTGCTAAGGTACCAGCTAGGTGACAAGATCCACGAGACCCTTACACACTATTTGTTATACTCCGTACTCCGTACTGTTCATTTTAATACTAGGATTAGTATTAGCACATTTATCCACATTTAAACACCATACTACTCCGCAAAACGCTTAGTATTGGTTTTACGGTATGCCAAAATGGATTTAATAGCCAACTTCTTATACAAAATGAACACTCTCGCTGTGAGCAGCATCGCGAGGCTAGCAATTTCGACCTCTACACATCAAATTAATGCAACCCTACGCCCGCTGTTACTACTTTAGCTCTTTATACCTGTAACAGCAATTAAAAGGGGTGCTAATTGAGCCAATGATCAAAAGATTCGCCAATGCTAGCATTTTGTGCTGCTAGCCATTGCCCCTCACAATAGCTTATAACAGATATCCCATTACACTATTTTCCTAATAAATATAAATTAAGGGCTAGGGCTTGGGTTAGAGGGTCCTTTATAATAATAGTTTAAAAAAAAAGGTTTTAATAGAGAGAGATATTTCTTGAAGAGGTATACCTTTGGATTAGAGTCTCTATTTATTAAAGATTCATAAATAGTTGTAAATTGAAAGCTATTAGGTGAGTTTTTTTTTTTTTTTTTTTTTTTTTTTTTTTTTGAAGAAAAGAAAAAAAAAAACCAATATCTAGATCACTCTATATCATTTGACCGCCATTTAATATTTTTCTGGCGTTTTCGGCTGTTTAACCCTTCTAATAATAACAATAAGAACGCTACTAGATGTTTAAGGCTAGACTATAAGCCTAGACTGCTATAATTAGAAGGCTCTATATACAATTAGCTGATTTAATAGATCATTTGACGATCTAAATATTCAATTTGTATTCTTTTGCATCTATATGGCGCAGTTGGCTGGCACTTAGTGTATGTAACAGCAATTAGAAAGGGTGCCATTTGAGCCATTAAATCAAAAAAATATCCGTCAATGCTAGCATATCATTGCCCTTTACAACAACTTTTGACCTACAGGCCTTGAGGCCCTATAGCACTGTTATACTTTAGCCCTGTTAGCGTTCCTTTATAAAAAGGAAGAGGGAAAAAAGAAAAACCAGTCCTTAGTGAAATATCGCGGCTATAGGCACCTGCCGCATTAACTATAGTGTCTATAAGCCGCTTTGTAGTAGCAAAAGCAGATGATAATTACAAGTATAGTCGCTGTTAGAATTAGAACGGCTTGTAAGCCGTTCTAACGCTAGACGATGAGGCTAACCTTAATAATTCGGTATCCCTAACGACGTTCTTCTATTTCAGCTTTGAAGATATTTTAAATACAATCACCGTTTTCGTTGCGGTGGCTAGCAAGTCTTGATGTGGTCTTTCTTGCTAGAAATCGCACTTAATAACAGCCATCTTCTTCAGCTTTACAGCCAACTAAATTGGCTGCGTTTTACGAACCAAACGGCATAGTGACAACGCCTTGTTGATGATCTCTATAAAATGAACAGTAAGCAAGGACCATCGCGGTAGAGATTCGGTTCGGCGACGGATTTACAGCTATTTCACAGCATAACCATGTCAATCGAGGGAAACGAGGCTATTGCCAAGCTTGTAAAGGATTATGCGTTGGCGAGGTACGGTCACGCAGTCAGGCACGGAAGCCTTTGAAGGAATTAAATGAGAATAACCTCAATAAGCCGCAGGCTAGGCCTAGTTAAACTAGATGCGGTTGCGATACTTGTGATGTAGCGATTTGTAAAGGTAAAAATTGCTGGGACTTCTATTACTAGCCAATTTACTAGGCAATTGATGTACCTTTTATTTATACGACTTAACTGGCACCTTAGCACCCTTCAAAGGGATAAGCTATTTTCTATACAACACAGTGCGGCGGTCTCATGAACCTTCGTTCCATTCATTACTTTATGAAAAAAACCTTTTCATATTGCCTAGGTGATTAAGTTGGCTATGGATACTTTTCAAGCTTGGGTTTTGAGATACTGACTCCCGCACGGCTAAAAATGAATGTATGTACTTCGTAATCCTTCCATAAACTCACATCCAAACCTCGAACACCTCCCCCCCCCCCCCCCCCCCCCCCCCTTTTTTTTTTAACCATGAGCGAAGCAAAAGGCGCCAGAAGCCAGGCTTGCTGCCAGCCCGATAGTCTCTTCAACCGGCTCGATGTTCTCTTTCTGAATACTCAGCTCAACTTGGTGTTCTTCTTTGATTGCGTCGTCCCATTTCCGTGCTTGTGTCGTGACGCTGGGTGATTGTTCATCCATCCAAAATCGGGCCTTCAATCCCGCTTCATTCATGCCCCATTTCTCAGCTGCTCGCTCCAAAAGGTAATCCACGCCTCGCCACCAGTCACATCGTAGGCCTAGAGGTCGATTGTACCGTCCCTTACCACGTCTCTGGAGCATCATGCGGGGAGGTGCAGGTCGTTCACCAAAGAAATCCTCCCGCGCATACCGAGGTAAGGCCATGAGCCTGGAAAGGCGACCCATGATAATCTGCTGACGCTGATAGACGAGATAGTAGTATCGCTGCTCCCACACATCGTCGTGCCATATGCGCTCGCCGTCTCGAATTATCTGAAGGCAGGGGAATCCAGGAATCTTAGCAAGACCGGCTTCCATAGCTCTCTTGTGCCGTTCTCGCCAAGCGCGGAAACCAGTATCACTGTGATGGATCTGCGCCTCAAAGAGCACTATAGAAGTATCGAGTTCGCGGAGGAGGCCCACCTCATTGATATGATCGTAGCAAGGTAGATCATCCCATGGACCAAACAATTTGGCGCAGATAGCATCCTGCGGACTCCATTTGGGATTGAGAGCAGTTAGAGTCTGCATCGTAATATTATCTGCCGATGGAATCTTGGCCAGAGCCATCACCATGCCTTCGGCCTCTTCAACTTTCATCTCGATGCAATCTCAACGATGATAGCTAATCCAAATAGGAGTGTAGATATAATGCTGTAAGGAACCAGATGGAAAGAATGTCGGTGATTGGAATAAATGCATCGACGTACATCGGGCAGTAGTATGTTGAGTGAGGAAACGCAAGATGGAGTGAGAACCTCGTTTATATAAGATTTTCTCTTTGACAGAAAGAAAGTGTGCGTGAGGGACAGAAGGGATGAGCATTTGCAATAGAGAAGGTCCTATTCACGAACATAAAATGCCACCTTGGGCACACTTTGGCGTCCGCTCCCACAGCCTGCCCCCTTCCCCCCCCCCAAGAACTGTGTTACCATGACGATGCCTACCAGATCGACATAGAAAAGAGCATATGAGTGTTGATTGCCTATTGCTTCTTGCTATTCTAATGGCGATATAGAGAAGGAGCAGATTTTCGACGAACCTTTTTGAGCAGGTGAGTTCTAATTCACTGTCAAGTACCTCTCTACCGAAAGTAAGGTACCTGGTTGTCGTAAGATACCGTAGGTAGTTGTTTTGATAAAGCTTGAACATCCCACAGTTGCATTGTACGACGAAAAAGGTTTCTATGCACCCAACATTACATACCCAAGGTAGAGAGATACCAAGTAGTATGTAAACCACATGAGAAGCTTATCCTTTTTTCATGAATGACGACTTGCAGGTGGCTAGTAGAAATCTGTGAAGCATCTCTCCATCTGGACATCTGTATTGGTGATATAGCATGAGCCAATCTACGTGATATCTCCACCATGCTCTTTTGGTCTCGCCATATATCATCGTTCTCTCTCCCTCTCTTTTCTTTTTCTTTTTCTTTTTTTCTTCTCTTCTCTTCTCTTCTCTTCTCTTCTCTCTTTTTTCTTTTCTTTCTTTTCTTTCTTTTTTTATATTCCTATTCCATCCGCTAGTATCTCCAAGTCGCTCTGGGAGGTGACAAGTTTGCGACATCATCTAAATAGCTTTGTCGTCTTCCATATTATTCTCCGTACTATAATTACTTAGGTAGTTGTTCCTACCACTTCACCCAGCCGCGATTTTATTCCCACAACACAAAAAGTCACTTGAACGCCCCAGCCAAGAAGATCCAGCGGAATTTCATTAGCTCATAACCATACCATGTCACATATTCCACTGCTGCGCCTGGGAACCAGCATTTACTCTCCAACACAAGCCAACATTAACGTTCGGTAGTCGCCAGACGTCTCTCCCCTGATACGGGCAGCCAAGCTCTTTTTGAATCGATGATGATACGCTCCCTTGACGTTTGCCAGTTCATTCCGGTCCCAGTGGAATCTGACGACGCGAGAGACGAGAAGATGATCTTTGGTGCCCAATCCAGCCATTGAATCTTCAAGAAGCTGTGCAGCATGCATATACTTGTCAACAGCATGGCCTAGTTGAAACATGAGAGCATCTTTCATATGACCAGAGAATTCCTACCAAATGATATAATATTAGCTTGTACTCACAACAATTGAATTCAAGAGCTAGGGAATGAATGGGATGCAGTTTGCGGCACTTACGCCCTTGATTACCGCTTCTAGGTCGCGGTTAAATTTCTGCTTGTAGGTGTGAGCAATGGCTCGAATTTGGTTGTCGTTCCTGTTACTGAGAATACTGCAGACTAAAATCTCATCGGTCCCGACCTTGCCCTCGGTGGCCCTGTAGATATTCATGACGTCCTCTTCAACTTGTTGTGGAATCACAGGAGCTGCATCTTCAGCCCTGTTAGCAGCCAATACTATCAGGAAATGCCTCTCTGTTTTTAAGCTCAAGTCGCCCTTGACATCGCTCTCCAAGGTTCGTCGAAAGATTTGTTGATATGCACTCTTAATGGCTTTAAGATCGGCGTTGGATCTCGAGAGGAGTACATCATTCAAAACGACCTCCTTGGTCCCCGGGCCAGCAATGGCGTCAAAAAGGTTATGGACGTCGGCAAGCAGTGGACCACGTGCAAGTTGTACAAGGCCAAACTCGAACCAGCTCCTTGTCTCATTCTTTATATCCTCCACTAGCCTGCGCTTGAAGCTGCGGTCGTAGGTTGATCGGAGAACCTCAATCTGCATGGGGTCTTTTCGTGACAAAATATTAATCAGCGCTTTCTCATCCGTTCCAAAACCTTTCATGGCAGCGCGTAAAGCCTGGGCGTCTGCGGTGCCATCCCATTGAATGATCTGCGGCGCGCCATAGCCGGGAGATGGTGGCGTTGGATGCACAGCCGGAGCTCCATATTGTCCGGGAGGAGGAGCACCGTGATGTCCCCCCGGATGCGGAGGAGGCGCTCCATATTGACCTGGTGGCGGTACTGGTGAGTGATGACCGTATGGCTGTTGGTGAGGAGGAGGAGCTCCGTATTGCTGAGGCGGCGGCTGCCCATAAGGTGCCTGCTGCGGGGGATACTGTCCAGGCGGGGGCGGGGGAGCCGACTGGTAGTATCCTCCCTGTTGAGGGGGAGGATATTGACCGTATTGTCCTTGCGAGGGCGGATATTGTCCCTGAGCAGGCGGATATTGTCCCTGGGGAGGCGGGTATTGGCCTTGAGAGGGAGGAGGATATTGGCCTTGAGAGGGAGGAGGGTATTGACCATAGCCCTGAGGCGGCGGCGGTTCTGCGATATGTCAGATCATAGACAAGCATAGTGTGAAGCCAGGGAAAAGTGCGTGTCGTCATTGTCGCCTAGTAATGCGATTGAGGGCAGTTGGGTTTTTTTTTCATTTCTTTTTCTATTTCTTTTTCCTTTCTTTTTCCTTTTTGCTCCAGTGGGATTTACTTACGTCCATAGGGCTGCCCATATCCTTGATAAGACATGCTGTAGGTAGCAGATGATTCTGCGTCGTAGAGGGTTTGTAATAGATGCCAAATAATTATTCTGTAAGATGACGACGATGAACGTCTCCGGGTTGGTGGGAAAGCTAAGTTGGGTGAAACAATGGGCAGAAATCGGTCTAATGTAGGTACTCTACGTATGCGCCTTCTACGCAGCAACTACTAATTAAGGCAGCTTATCTTACCTTAAGTACGTTCAGCTAGTCGGAAGTATCAATAGTAGTACGCCGTACTAGGTAGTCAGTGCAATGAACTTGTGGCGCGAGGTCTGCCTTGCGTGAGAATAAAGCAAATAAGGTAGAACCCACAGTTTGTATTATTGTGGGGATTTGCCCTTATTGGTGGTCTGAACAGGGAAAAGAGAGGGTCGTGGCTGTGCCTGGGTTCGTGCGTCATGGTCTCTATTGAGCCTTGCGGATCGCCTGCACGCCGCCACAGATGAAGTTGTAATGGCGTCAATGGGATCTCCGCAATAAACCCGGATAGCTACGAAGTAAATTCTCCGTACATGTTGTCCCAGCTCTCATGTACATAGACTATCAGCTTACTTGTACACCCTAACCCTGTAACTTCTTATTCAAGCGCTCGTGTCACTGTTTAGTTAAATAAAGTGCTAGGTAGTACCGCAGATATCGTTTCATTGTTGATGGTCTGCAGCAAGTTTCTAGCTACCAAGTCGTATCTTCCAACGTCCTTCAATTTCCAACTAAAAGAATCATCTTTCTTTTCTGTTCACTCAAACCAGCATTGCAGAAAATGAGAGACGGCCTTAATTTAATCTAAGACTCAAATCATGATAAAGGTGATCAAATGATTTTTGCCTCACCACCGACCATGTCGATTGTCCACGCCCATGTTAAGAGCCTCCGATAAACCATCGTGAACCAAGCAATAATCGTCTCGATGAAAGTCCATACTTCTCCATCCTCGAATCCCTAGTAAACAGGGACACGTAATTTAAACGATCCTCTTTACCTTTATCTACCCTCTCTCGACGCTGATAAGTTTGAAGCTGAGGCCCCAATAACAAACATACCAAGCAGTAGGTAAACCCTTATTCACATAACAATGCTCCAGGATATCCCGAGCGTCAATGCTATGAGGAATAGGATCTGGCAAGGCGAATCTCTGAGGCCTAGACTGCGCTTATCACTCTTATCATGGTCCTCGCTAGTCTTCCCCTCATCCGTGTCATGTGCGTCTGCAGTCGACTCGTATTCAATGGTTATATAGTCTGTCAAGCCAAATGGTTGGCAAATTGTGCCTATCGCACACGGAATGGAAACGCTCCACGTCCCACTTGCACATCGCTGCCACGAAGTCGTCATACAATTCCACTGGCCCTCTGGAGAACATACTTCGCCAATGGATTGTTCTAACCGAGGAACGGAGTTATTGTGCTGGTCGGTCTGGGATGCGCGAGATATCAATTCCAAAGAGGGCTCATCGAATGTTAGGATAGGAGGAGCGGCGGCGGCAGCTAGGAGTGCCCACCGAGGCATTGGATGCTCGCTATTCTTCATTCTGATAATAAGATTGTATTATCTGCGTCGAGTTTGGGTTTTTAAAGAAAAAAAATTGTGAGTGTAGGCTCAGGTGCCCAAAAGCCTAACGTCTCTAGATAGGTGAATAGTCTGTCCAACCAACGATCGATTAGGCTGATGCTGGAGCCCCCCAAAAAAAGATAGAAAGAAAGAAAGCAAGGAAAAGCCGTCTATCATAACGTAATATTGAATATGATGAATATTTCCTATCTGAAAGGTAGGAGCTGAGAAATCTCATGCGAGTTGGTGTCCCGTGGGGTCCACTTAAACATGCATGTATGTATGCTATTGGAGAGTGGCGAAGCAGTTGAATAGTATAGTCATCCATCTCTGAATGAGGGCAAATATTTTTTTAAATAAATAATCTAATAACTGCGGCTATATATTTATAGGTAGCCGGTGAATCACAGCTCCTTAATTGAAGTTGCGATATTATATATGACAAAGAGCATTCTGTGAGAGTTCATTGGCCGAGTAAACCCATATATATCGTCTAAACTATGAGGTATCCCCCCATATGCAATAATGTAATGCAATCTACTCTAGCTCTATCACGAATCAAGAGGATGATCACCAACTTGAAAGAAAAAGAAGAAAAGATGCTGTTTCTCGTTGTGATTTGAAGCCAAATCCCTGGCTCCCCACGATTAACGTTTGGAATTTCCCCGTCTGTTTTCTTCTCACTATCCGAATCCAAACTGGAAATATATTACCGGTATTATACCCCCCTCGCCCAAGTATTCATTGCCGCCATCTTCATATTCCGCTCCCGAAGATTCTTCCACTGCAGCCTCCTCCTTATCAGCATAATCGTGACGATTAGACCTGTTACCAGGAGCATGCCACCTCCGAGACAGGATGCCACTAATATAGTCTCTTTATCCGCTTCGGCGGCATTCACGGGTATTAAAGTCACGTTTGCGGACTGGGGAATAGAGAAAGCGTGATGAATGTGGAGATCCATGATGCGAGTGTCGTTTTAGTGTGAGTCTTGAACCGTTAAGTGGAATGTTGGTAGAAGAAACAAAGCTGCTGTTTGAGTTGATTAGATGTGATGTTTCTCTTGGGCGGCAGTATGTTTGTCTGTATGACTTACAGGTCTGCACACTCTGATTCAAACGGGTAATGTGTATTTCGTGATGAGTGTCCCTAAAAAAAAAAGGCAGAGATGTGATCTATTCGAACTTCCAAGGAATGAAAAGAGAGAACGTGTTCTTCTTTAAAGAAACCAAACAGGCTTTACCCATACTGAAGTAAGGGCAGTCGGACACTCCGTTGGTGTAACTATTGTTAGCCGCGAGAGGCATCGGATTGTCGCCTTGTATCAAATGGGACGCTTAGTATTGTTTCGGGCGGGTGCATGTATACAGGCATGCATATACGCGGCTACCCGCGACCCGGAGTTTGTCAAACTTGAACAGCGGCCTTGCCGACAAATATACCAAAAGCAGTAGTTATAATGGGGATTGTTTCATAAAACATATTTCATAAACATGAGGAATACAAAAAATAACATGAGAAGTCCTTTCATCACTGTGGATAGACGGATTATCTTTATCGTCATATTTTATTCAGCTATCTCATCAACTACATATTAAATAGTAACACATCCCAGCCCTTGGTTTGTGTTGCAGCAGCAGCGCCCATGTTTGCTTTTATCGGTGATAGCGCAACTCTCCTAGC
>JACBYL010000794.1:0-15545 GCA_015266385.1 Trichoderma oligosporum | reverse complement strand
CCGATCATTCCTCTCATCATCCTTTACTCCTTCGCAAGGCCTCTCTCAGCACAAAACTTGTCAACCTCCTTCCGCATGGTATCCCTCTGTCGCAGCGCCGCTTCCATGATATCCTCTGCCACCGTACCCAATCCATTCGGGTGCTTATCCTTGGACTGATCATGCACATTCACCATCTCCTTTAATACGGCCTCCAGTTGGTTAGGGAGCCAAGTGACAATGGGGCTACCACCAGTGGCAGTGGGATGAGATGTTTGCTTTAGGATGTACTCCCTAGCGAAGCACCAGTGGCGCCAGCGGAAGTCTCGCACCTCATTGAGAACCTGGATCCACAAGCTGCGAGACTGGCGAAGGAGATCCTTTTGCTCATCCGAGGCGGGCTCACCCTTGAAGCCCAAGGCATAGGTCTTGAGATTCAGCTCGAGAGAGCGGTTCTTGACGTATTGGAGGAAGGTCTTGTGGTTGCTAGGGCGGTACTCACGGAAATCGTTAAGGATGGACGTTAGGGGGGTATCAGGCATGGGGATCTGAAGGAAGTTATCCATGAGAGGAACCATTGAGTCATTGGCACCGGACTCGCCTCGGAAAGACATGGGCTTGTTGTCATAGAGACCTTCATAGACGACGCCATTGGGGAACATGGACTGAGCGGTGATGCCAAAGATGAAAGTGCGGAAGCTGGTATAATCTCTGGGACGGGACTTTCCCCACATGGTCTCCATGACAGCATTGATCTTTTTCATTGCCGTGACGATGGAAGAGAGACCCTCGTTGAAGGACTTACGCTCCTCAACGGTGCCGAGACCTTCAGAAGTCTTGGAAGCTTCTTCTAAGCACCGCACTGTAGCTGCGACGAGAGGACCAGAGTTCTTGACCATGTCAATGTGGACGAGAACAAAGCCAGCCTCAGAGGAAGTTGGGTCGAGACCATGTTCAAAGGCACGGATGAGACGGATGTTGTCATACTCTAAGCCTTGAGCTGGATCTTGGAGGCGGTAGTTGTAGAGTGCATAAGAACCAGCATACTCCATGAAAGGCTTAAAGCCGGTGCTGCAGAAGAAGTTAGTATGCTTGCGGACTCGGTGCATGTAACTTCATTTAAAATGATATTACACACACACACACACACACACACACACACACACACACACATATATATATATATATATATATATATAAGGGGCCAACTTACATTTCAGCACACCGGGCAATAGGATGAGCAATGTTCTTTGGAAGCGTCTGACGTCCCAGGCCATAACCCTCGCCCTTGAGGAAGCGCTCGTGGCAAGGCTCAAGAAGATATGCCGAAGCAAGGAATGAGTAGTCTCGGTACAAAGCGTTCATCAGAGGAAGGTTGTCCTTGTATAGTTCCATCTGAGCGGTGAGGTCGGGGAATTTGGTATCAACCTCTTCACCCAGCTTGCTGCGAGCAAGCAGACCAGGCTCGCCAGATAGAGTCTTAACAGGCATACGCTGGAGGATGGATTCTAGCGCATCAAACTCCTTGGGCAGCGTGGCGATTGGGTCTGCACGGGGGAGGAAGCCTCTGGTGGTGGACACCAGGAAGGCAGGGATAGAGTTATCATTGGGACGGGCGTCTGTGAGGACCTCGAATGGAGGCGTGCTGGCAGCTAAGGAGCCCATTGTGTGCGTGGATAGGGATGTGTTGTGATGTGATGGTATAACGAGGATGTTATGGAGTGTGTATGAAGTGTTTGCGTATGTTGTCAATGTATGGGCGGCGTGTAAGTGTATAGAGGGTATTGAGGAAAGCCGAGGAGCAGACTTGCAAATGGCTGTATGATGATGAAGAGTTGATGGGAAGGGTGGGTGGCAAAACGCAAACTTGCTGGGTGATGATTGAGAGTATCGGGGGACATTCATCACCAGTCCGGGTCCGCGCCGCCGCCTAAGTACCCGGTGGCCGGAATCCATTCCGGCCATTCGGGTGGGGATGAGGTCACGATGTACGGCAGCAGAGGCGGGTCGAGAACGCCCTGGTCTCTGTTAGGGGAAGGTGTCCGGAGACTAGTACGTAGAGTTAACGTAAGAGAAACAAGACCTCGTTATCTATTCTCCCTGTTGCTTCCTGATACCGATAAAACCGAAGGAGGGGGGAGGGATGAAGGGGAAAAGGGGGTAGCATGACCAAGCCTCTAGAAAGCATTTACACACTTATACCGTGTGTAGTTGACTTATATGTGTACTGTCACGCACTGTTACTATAAGTCTTATAATACATGTAGTTATCTATACGGTGGACTTTTATGACAGTACGACTGTCCAACTATTATCTATCAAGGGGTTAAAGAACTAAAGACTAAGACAAGATATACACTTTATTACGCCATTGTCTGATTGAAGCCTCTGGTGTGCCGTTTCTGCCCGCCTCTTCTGTTGGTGTAGATGTAAGAGAGAACTCGCTTTTTGTGGGGGAGGGGGCCGGTCTTGTATCAGCATAAGCCCCACCGGCTACCGATACTGCCCGGCCTTTTTACTGGACCATTGGCCGGAATGATTTCCGGCCAATGAACGAGATCGGACCCGGCCCTTGTTTCTATCTACCTAGTTGGTAGGCCAAGGTACTTGGAATCTGAGTAACTCTATAGCATAAAATAGAGGTATCTTGAAAAAGTGGACTCGTTCCGTGTGACCCCGGTGTGGCCTCCGAGACTTGTACACGCAGAGTAACCAGGGCCAAAGATAGTTCCGGCATTCGGTGATTATGCTGGGGGAGCGCTGATAAAGAGAAATATATGATTCGTCCGTTTAAATTCTTGTGGTTAAATAATGAGGAAGCGAAGAAGCGGAGATCTCCACGGTGGGAAGGATTTTTCACTGGTAGGATTCCACTGGGATATTAGATAGTAAGCATTACGGGGTTACAAAAAGTTGTGCTCGTAGTCATCGTTAGATGCATAGATAGACATTTTCATTTCCTCAAATTACCCAACCAAGTTTTCCCCAATACCCTATCTACCTATCTCGAAGTAGATAGGCTACCTCTTCGGATGGACACCGTTTTGAACCCACTCGATGTTGCAGAGAGTGACATCCGATGGTGTCTTTTCACAATACTTAAAGGTGTAACTTTGGGATGCCGCAAAGCCGAGTCTGCTGTGTCTATTGAAGACGAGCTAGAGGATTGATCATTACGACCATCCTTCAAGGTGGTTCGAGCAAGGGTTGGGTTTGCGCTGGCTGTCCCATTGGCATAGGGAACCATAGCCTTGTATTGGAATTCCTAATTTTTTTTTTTTTCTAAGTTCGTGTCAAAATTCTTTAGCACAGATATTTGAGATACACTCACGTTTGCAAGATTGGTTGCAATACTCTGTGTAATTATCCTTGTCGGTAATATGGTAATCGTTCGTGTGATTCGGATCGTTGACGTGACGATTGTGGTAGATACTTCGTCGAATACAGCCGAAGCATCCAAGTTGACAGTATCTTCCCTAAACAAGCCACCGAAAATAGCTGCTGGAAGATTGATTAATAATTTTAAACCCTTCCCATGGCAAGTCCATTAGTCTAATCATAGGACTTACAGGTTGGAACATTATTAGGCTCTTGTCGGGTTGTTACGGCAGACTTCTCGTTCTTGATGGGTGTTAAGACAACCTTGGACGACTGATGGTCATCAAGACCCTGAGACGCCTGACCAAGCGGTATGGGAGCTAAATCTAGTGAAGAATCATCAGCTTTGGACGACATCATACTTAAAATATCTCCTTCAAGGGATTTGATCCTGTCGAGGATGCTCTGTAAATGACTCTGGGAGACTTGTATTGTAATATCCTGACTCTCTTCTGATGCTCGCCCGGCAATCTTTGGAGCATGATAATACTGCGACAAGCTAGTAGTAGAGACTTGGGGAATAGATTTGTGATGAATTTGGGCTATAGTATCGTGAGATGCCCTTTCTCCATCATGATGAGCAAAACTCAAGGCGAGTCCAAAGAGGGGAAGATGCTCGAGAAGAACCATGATGGCAAATATTATCAAGTCAAGCCGATTTTTTTTTAGTTACTATGAATTGACTTGAGAGAAGTTTAAGATCAAAAGAATATCACGTCAATCATATATCTGATGAGAGAGATTGTTGTTGCGAGGAGCAACGCATTCCAGCCGCTGCGTAGCGACTAGACCTCATTACATGGCGGACAAGCCAAATTCTTGTGCACCATCTGAATTCCAGTCGATTTCAACAATAGGTAAGCTGAACGAAAAGATTGTCTTGCGATAGTTCCTTGAAAAGCAAAAAGAGAGAAAAAGAGGGAGAAGAAAATTTCTGATAGCTCAATCTATATGTGAGCTGCATGTTCACATAGATCCCCGTTTACTTACATCCTATGTAGGTATCCTAGCATCCAAGTACAAATGTCTCTTCACTGAATATCTACTAAGTTGTAATCCGTTCACAAAGTGCTATTTATTAAACGTGAACGAGACTATGTCCGCGACTTGGATTTGCCTTTACTACTCAATTTACCTTCAGATATTCTCCAATGCCTACTCTTCTGAATCATTGCTCCTCGAGTATGAATAATAAACGAGCAAATAGAAATTAGAGTATAAACCGTGACAACTTAATTTCCATAATAAAACAAATTACTGACTCACAGCATGCAGTTATCATGGACCACTCTGTTCCATTTCTCCACGGCGCCGATAAGTTGAGGGTTTATAACCACTATTTGAGTCTTCAATAAAAGAGTGTAGCTATTGCTTTGGCAGCAGCAACCAGCCTGCTGTTCTGTATCACTGTGCCTTTATCTATGCATTTCTGTCCATGAAATATAAAATAACAAGCTATGTAGATATCAAGCGTCTGGCATTTGCTCTTTTTATTCTTCATGCTTGTTGAGATAGCTGATAGACATGGCCTGAACTCAGTACAGTTCAGAAACGGCTATCGATGTGATTAAAGACGAAGTGTGATATGGCTAATGGGAAGTCTGTGGCCCAGTCCAGAGATCCATCTATCACAAACTGATAACACACAATCTTTCTGGTACAAAGAATTGTACCGCACAAGACAACGGTGGGCATGATTTCAAACGGCCTTTTGCCCTTCTTAGTATACGATTCCGCATATTACTCTCTACTGTTGTTCTCAGGGGATCTATCTCTCTGGTCGAAGTTCTAGTATTTCATAGTGTCTTCTTTAACGTAGTAGACATGGAAAATATACAGTTGATATGCCTAATTATCGAAAATTATGGCGAGGCCATCTAATCAAATTGGCAATTCGCTTACAAACTAAACTCTCTAAGGAATGCATGGCCATCGTTTTATGAAGACTGCTCTCACAGAGCCATGGCAGCTGTTACCAAACATCTCTTTGAAGTAGCCTGCTCTTCTACTTGCAGATAAAATGCACCACCTCGCCTGGAGATCTGACACGCTGGATCATCTGATAAGAGGATGAGACTAAACTGATGTATTTATAGTGATCTCTGGACACGTCGACTTGGCGCAATAGCTTTCATCAGCAGGTCGCATGCCAGCAGTACATGTCACTGAACAGAATCAATAGGATATATATTACGACACTAGATTGCGTAGCGCAGAATGCATTCCTTTTACTCATAGCTGGAATATTGCACAAATAATTACTCAGCGCATCAGATGACGTCCCTTCTCTTTTACGGAGTCATCTTCTTCACCATAGAAAGGGGGACAAGGTGTTTGTCGGAAACTCCGGACGTGGACTAGAGGTCAGCGAAATGGATGGAACTATCAAACAGCAATAACAAGCGATTGTATAGAGTACCTATCCCATAATTCATCGTGATACAGAGGGGTGATGTACTGTGTGACGTAGAAAGATGATGATCCCGTTAAGAGATAAACTCTTTGAGGCGAAATGCATCCATCTATTTCTGCGAGATCCGCCAGAACATTGAACACTGTACGGGGGCAAACGGGTCTTGAAAGTGGCTCAGGAATGGCGCGGACAATAATTTAGAAGTCGCTTTAATTCTTGGTTGCGTCACGACTATTGTTCGTAGACTCCGTCTTTGGGAAGAAATGGTCGCCTTTGATGGGGGTTGACCGTTCTCCTAATAGATTACTGATCCGAAACTCGAACAAAGCGAGGTAATTGCTCTGAAACCGAAATTTGGATGCATATGGAAAGCGTCGTTTGACTGCCAAGCAGGATGCCGGCTTCGGTTAATTGGGAAGAGAGAGCTGGGCTCTGAATAAGCCCGTTTTTGGCGTGTGTGAGAAAGAAGTGGGAGAAGAGATTGGCAAACCTGAAGGGCAAGATGGTACTCCGTACATACATTGAGGTACTTTCTACTCCGTACTTTGTGCTCCCCCAAGTCCCTAAATATACCACCCTTGCTTACCTAAGACAAAAGCAAGCCTGCCTATTAGACGCAAAGGCAAGCCTCATCTCCCAAAAGGGCCCCCGTCGCAGGGCTAGCCGAGCTTGGTAGCTCCTAATTGGCTGGCTAGAGGCCAAAAATAAAGAGAAAATAAAAGGGAAAATAAAAAAATTTGAATGGAAGCTTCCCCCAAATCCCCCCTTTCGGATTGGACCACCTCAAACACTAGTCCGGTTCGGGGTCAGACACTAAGCGCGGCACCTGAATCTTCCACCCCTCGCATTTTTGTGTTGGAGCGTCACGGTCCTGCTGGCCCATCCTATGCCAGCTACGAACAAGAAACCTCTGGGCTGCCCGATTTTTTGCGCAAAAAAAAAAAAAAAAAAAAAGCGAGGATGAGACCAAAGCCCCGAACCTTACGAGACAACACCCTAGAAAATGAAAATCCCTCCGCCTCCCGCCCTCTTTTCTCCTCTCGCCTCTCCAAAACAAACCCATCGCCGCCCGTGATGCACCAGCGCTCATGACATGACACTATCACCGCCAGCTCTGCTAATATAGGTAGTCCCAAGAAGTTCCAGAGTCGCCTCTCTGCTTTGCTGCTCCACGCAAAGACCCCCAGAGAGAGACCCCCCCCCTGACCACCACGCCGGATCACCACCAACCTTTAGGTATTAGCCCATCGCCGACTGGGCCGTGGTTCAGAGCCACCACCAAAAAACCTGCGCGGCCTTCCTGTCATCTTTCAAACTTTTGCTCCTCTCCCATCATTCTTTAGCCCTCTGCCATTAATCAACTTTGCACACCGTTGGCACCCCATTGCCAAAACGCAAAAATCTTTCATCACCAGCCGGCCATCATCCATCGTCGACTCGAACGTCACCATATAGCCAAATATTTTGTTCTGCTCTGCTCGCTGCCCTTAAAAAAATTTACTCGAACTTAGACGCGATGGCTCCATCTGCAAAACCAGCACCAGCCGACGGCCGTCGAAAATCGGCGACTAAACACGGGTTGCTCGTTACCCTCAATGTACCATCGGCCCTTCTACGCGATATGTTTCCATCTGTGTCTGTCAAAGAAGCATCTCAATCACCAGAGTCAAAGAGCTCCAAGGAGAACTCGGAAGCTAAAGAGTCGCCGTCGTCTCCCAACGCGCTGGTTGTGTCTACGTCCATCTCTAATGGTGACAATGCATCCGACTCAAATGCTGCTACTCCTGTCCCCGAAGGCACACCTGCTCCAACATCAATGGGACCACCTGCTGAGGGAGCGAAGAAAAAGGGAGTCAAACGATCTGCGGCTGTCGCAAACGGTAATACAGATGGCATCCCCAAGCCTAGAGGTAAACCAGGCCCGAAGAAGAAGCCTCGATTGTAAGTATCTTTAAAAGAAAAACTTGGTTTCTCTACAAACGAAGTTTCCATTTAACTCCAACCAGACATACTAACTTCAATTTTTGCCCCTGTAGAGAAGACGGTACTATCGACCACAGCGGTGCAGCGGCTCGCAGTTCTGCTCACAAACTTGGTCCCAAGGCAAACCAGGGAGCTATCAACGCGGGACTTCGTGCCCTCGACCGTTCTGGCGCACCCTGCCGAAAGTGGTCCAAGGGTGGATTTAGGCTCAAGAGTTTTACTGGAGCCATCTGGGAAATACCACGATGGACTGCTCCCCCACGAACTAACCCAGAATCCAGCACCGAGGACTCTGCTGCTCCGTCAGCTGAGGGCAGCAATAAAGAAAACAAAGAGGACGAGAACAAAGGTAACAACAGCGTTTCCAACAGCAACAGCGGTCCCGATGTCGAGATGCAAAGCGCGCCTAGTATTCAAGCCTCATCGCCAGCACCCATTGCTGTGGTGGCAGCATCATAGCGCTTCGCTTTCACCAGTCTTTTTTCCCTCATTTCTTTTCCTTTGTATTCCATTATGTCCATCTCATTTCCTTTCTTTTGTATCCTGATATCCGGAGATACAAAAAGCTTTACTCTTGTGCTATATCATGGCACTGCTTGTTTGAAACTTAGAAAAAAAAGGGCTCAAGTTTTTACTTTTTCACTTTACTTTTTTTTTTTTTTTTTTTTTTTTTTTTTTTTTTATTCATTGACCCCGAAGACGGAGATTCGGGTATTATGATAATAACCTTGTCTTTTTACAAAGCGACAACACTGTCGCCGGCGTTGGTTTGGAGGAGGTTCTGCCAGTCTGCAGGATATGCGCAAGCTGGAGTATCGGTTTCTTTGTCGGCGTAACTGCATGTATGTAACGGTATACTCAGGGTTCAGAGTAGACAGGTTGAAAAGGTTAGCCGGTTAGGCCAATATTATTCATTTTTGCTATTACCGATTTAAAAAAAAAAAAAAAAAAAGCTGTCTTTTTTTGTTTGGTTTTGTTTGCTAATGCTAGCATTTTCAAGTGGTTACTGATGGTCAGGCAATGAAGCCTGCTTGTCCGGTCGGCATGGCATCTCTTTATTTATAATGTCTAACAAACAAACAGCCTGGAAACAAATTGTGTTACGCTACTCGGTGAATTTCCCTGTGCGATGTTATATATCTGATCTGGGACACCAACATTTTTTTGCTTTTCGTTAATCATTTTTATTCCGAAAAGTCGGTCGGCATCACCACGAAAATTGTTTATTTGGCTGATCCTCCTGATTCTTGGCTAAACTTGTAACAGAACCTAATATGCAGGGCATGTCTGAAGTGCTTCAGCTAATCTCGGCTCCATGGCTTGATGACAGCTTACTTGTGCGGAGGATGAGCCATTTATCGACACTCGTTCATACTTTTCTTTGGGCTCAGCTTAACGGGGTGGCGTTGTGGTAGGTAGCAGCAGCGTATTTCCTGGTTTCAGTTCAATTACTCGTTTAGCTCGGATGCATCACATTATCAGTCATATTTTCTTTTTCTTTTTCTTTTTCCGCTACGGAGTACACCAGAGCGGTTTGATTCGCCGCTTAAATAATAATTTTTTTTGGTTTCTCGCATTATCTCCACAATGTTACCACAGCACAATAGCGGAAGGAGGGTTCGTTCGGATTCTTGATTTTAAATAGAAGATGATGCTATCCTGCGCCTTTGACTGGCGGATATTTACGAAGCACTGGTTAAAGGTTGCTGCGCTGCTGAAGTCGGATATCGCGTGCTTCGAGTCGCTTAGTCATTTTGATCGAATTGAACTATACCGGATTCAGAGTCCTTGGCCTTGACGAGCTAATGACGACTTGCATGGCATATATAGGTATTTAGGTACTAGGTACTAGGTATGTATAGGTAGTTTACGTCTGGAGGTACTCCGTACCTTGAAATTAGTCAAAAGCAAACCAGAGACCATCTCTCTCTTCTCTATACTTTTGTACCCTGTACTTAAGGCTTCCGTGCATGTTGTTTGCCAATGTTAGATGGCGAAAAACAACATGAGATTTGCACATTCGGCTCGTCTTATCTCAGTGTAGAGTGGAGAATGGAGTACGGAGTAGTATGGAGAGATGGAGGAAACTCTACAGGGGACAAAGTATCATGCACGTAGGATTAAGGAACTTTTTGCTACTTCTCTGGCTTAATGGGCAGCTCGGGGCATACGGAACACAAGAAGTACAGGCACTAAGAGGTAGTAATAGAAGTGCTGAAGCATTGCATTTGGCCGCTGTTGTCCCCGTGATAAAATAGCCCTGAACCTGCTGAAAAGCAATCTGATCAGCGGCGTCAAAAACTTGCCGCTACAGGCTCAAGACGGCTTCGCTCGATCCACTCTTTGAGTTGATAAGTTGCTGCTAAGAGTGTGTGCATGACAGCGTATCGAACTTGGGTTTTTGTTGACTCAGGGAAGGGGGGGGGGGGGCAGCCAAGCGGCACCACAAAACCAGTTGAAAGCTCGGGGGCTTGGGCTTCTCCACCCAACCATCAATGACCACAACGACAACTCAACTCGGCAAGCAGAAGCAAAAAACAAGCAAACATAAAGCAGGGCGCCCAACAGCAAATGCTCTATCTCGTAAAAGAGCGAATCGAATTTTTTTTCGACTCACCTTATCCTCAGATAGTGTCTTAGATTATCCTTCGTCATTGTTGCTTTGCTGCCTGGCTTTCAGTGCACCATCTCCAGTTTGTTTGAAGGCCGCTGCTACAAGCTTGTTCGGCCCGCTTCGTCGCCGTTCCCCCTCCCTTCAACACTGCACAGCATTTCTACCATATAATCGCTGGCGCCTCTCTCTCACTCTCTCTTTTTTTTTTTGCCCTATAACTGTTATTATTACTGCCCTTTTCTTTTTCTTTTTTTGGGACTCACTCATACCGTGTTTGATGAATCATTGATTTATTTCATATCCCACGTCATCTCAGGCCCTGTATAGGAGGAGACTTGGACCTGGAACGAGTGGCGCGTTGACTGAAGCTTGTTGGAAGCTTCAGTAGCTGCTCGCTTGCCAGGCACGACCCCCTCCCCTCTTCAATCCCCATCTTTTCCCACTTCGAGCCTTTTCTCTCCTCTCCTCTCCTTCTATCACCCTTCCTCGTCATGTCCAGTCCGGAACCGCATGGCTCATCTGGTTTCACAGACTCGGAATCGTCTGCTGAGTCCTTCGATTACCAAGAACATCGACATACGCCGTCTCACGCCTCCGTTGCTCCCGGCGAGGGAAGCGGCTATAATTTCTATACCCATCCTGCTCGAACATCCGTACTAGACGCCGGCGGTGCTCTACTCCTCGATCCCACATTGCGCCTTGGCCCTGCGCCAGCCGCCACTTCGTCTGAAATGGAGAATCCAGCAGCACATGGCGACATGGCCAACGTATGGAGACCGACTGGTAGCTTACCGTCTTTTTCTCGAGCCTTTGATTTTTTTTCGACAGATACCATAGGCGCCACAGTAGACGAAGAAAGATTCTTTGTGCCGTCGTACCTCAAGGGATCGACATACGTTCAGAGATTGGAGGAGGCGTACAATACGAGGCAGGAAGCTCAGAAGGAGGTTAAGCGGATCAAGGGGAGTGGGCAGGATGTCAACGCCGCAAATCTCAACACGACACCGTTACCTCCCGGTTCACATAGAGGCATGCTGCATACAGTTCTGGAAAGAACACCGTTTGAGGACGACGATAACCTAACGCCTCTACCGACACACTGGAACACGAGCGATATGGAGACTTCTCTAGAAGTGACGCCAAACATGCTTGGGCTTAAATATGCTGGACCTAAGAACCACCATGAGCGCGACCATGAGGCTAGTGCTATCCGAGCGGATCATTTTATGCCGCCGCAATGTGGAATATACTACTACGAGGTGCACATTATTTCAGGGAAGCGAGACGAGTATGTAACTATGTTGACAGTCCTTTTTTTTTTTTTTTTTTTTTTTTTTTTTTTTTAAATATTTTTGTTTTTTTTTTTTTTTTTTTTTTTTTTTTTTTTTTGTCGACTAATCATAGGATATAACTAACAATAATACTAGCACGACCATTGCAATTGGATTTTCCACTAGGACCGCATCATTATCGCGACCTGTTGGCTGGGAACCAGAATCGTGGGGATATCATGGTGATGATGGCCGATGCTTTACGGGGCAAAACCTTGGCAAAAATTTTGGGCCTGTGTTTAATAGCGGTGACGTTATCGGCTGCGGAGTCAACTTTCGAGATCACACAGCATTCTTCACCAAGAACGGACAATTGATTAGTAGGTGCTTGCGTTATCCATAAAACCATGTCTGTATGAAACATAGCTAATCACACATGCAGATGGCGTCGCATTTCAGGATGTTACCAGGGGCAAGATATATCCGTCCGTCAGTTTAAAGAAACATAGCGAGGAAATTCTAGTCAACTTTGGACAGACACCTTTCGTCTACAATATTGATGATATGATGAATGTACGCATAAAGATCTTAACCCTGCCTATAATTTTGTTTGTTTGAGGTTGCATGAGAGAGAGATAGCACTAACATGGAGTAAAATAGGAACAACGAGAAAAGGTTCAAAGAGACATTGAGCTGACAGACACTTCACATCTTGAACAAGGAATGAATGAGACTGATCTTATTCAGACCCTAGTGTTGCAATTTCTGCAACACGATGGCTATGTGGAGACGGCACGGGCGTTCGCGGAGGATATGAAATTGCAAAAGGAGGCTTTGAACCTGAATCCTAACGTGGCAGTTGATGGCGTCAATATCAAGGATGATGAAGACGCAAATAACCGACAACGTAAGTTTGGTTCCTTTCACCTTAACTACTTTACTGCGCGCCTCTGTTCTAATACGAAGGGGGTTTTGGAATCTATAGGCATCCGGCGAGCGATACTTGACGGAGATATAGACCGAGCGCTTAAGTACACCAATGCGTATTATCCGCAAGTCCTCCAAGATAATGAACAGGTGTCTTTTAAGCTGCGATGTCGCAAATTTATCGAAATGGTACGACGGGCTGCCGAGATGAGCATAAAGTATGACGCGAAAAGGGGCAACGAGCTTGGCCAAGAGATGGACCTAGACGTCAATGGCAGCCATTCTTGGGGAGACAACATGGAGACGGACAGCGCAGATCACGGCGCGGAATTGGTGGAGCTGGAAAATAAGATGTTGAATTACGGCCAGTCTCTACAAGCTGAGTATGCCAACGATCCCAGGAAGGAGATTGGTAAGGCCTTGAACGAGATATGGGCACTGGTGGCATACGTAAATCCGCTTAAAGAGCCACAAGTTAGCCACTTGTTGGATAGAAAAGGGCGTGTGACGGTTGCTGAGGAGTTGAATTCTGCTATACTATGTGAGTGTTATTTCCTTTTTTTTTTTTTTTTTTTTCCTTTTTTTTTTTTTTTTTACTTATATCATTTCTTTTTCCTTCATCCATCCTCTTCTACTTAATAAGACAGACACCAGCGTCTAACATATGATTTAGCATCCCTCGGAAAGTCATCACGGGCGTCACTAGAGACGCTGTATGCGCAGACTAGCGTGCTGCTGGAAGATTTGCGAAAGGATGGCGGCCCAGGCGCGTTTGTCTCGCTGCAGGATGTGGTAGATAGCATTCAGCAGTTTCCGCAGGTGTGAAGAAACGACTATCTATCCGTCATGCCCCCCCCTGATGCAGCGCTTTTTTTTTTTTTTTTTTTTTTTTTTTTTTTTTTTTTTTTTTTTTTTTTTCTTCCCTTCTACTGGAGTATCAATCTGCCGTCGCAGCAATTCCCTTTCTTTGCTCGCTCACTCTCCTCTCCTCTCCTCTCCTCTCCTCTCTCTTCTCTTGTCCTCCTACGTGTTTCCTTTTTTCATGAAGCGGTGTTTTTTGGCGCTGGAACGTTTTTTTGTTATACTTTTTTTTTTATTTTCTTCTCGACTTTTATTGTATTCTTTTACTGCTTCTGCTTCTGTTTCGGGGCGTTTAGATTTAGGGAAGGGCGGCGGTAAGTGGACACTACGCGTTCAACACTTAGGAAGAATTAGGCACGGGGTCAAATTAATGGCTGATTGTGATTAATACCTTTTCTTTTCTATTCTCTCTCTTTTCCCTTTTTTTTTTTAAAGAGGTGCGGGAAACTGATTTTGTATGAGCTGAACCATGATGGTCCACACAATGAGTGTGTATCGTTGTTAGGTGAGATAGATAGGTAGGTAGGTAGGTAGACAGAGGGGGTTTTAGTTTAATTGGGCTAGGGATAGGGATATGTATGCCTCTATGATATAGAGCCAGGGTATTATTGAAAGAGGAAGTGCTGAGTGCGAGTCTCTGGTTTATTATGTTATCCACAGACTCTGTTTTGAGTGTATCGATGAGCGGTAACTGGTAGCTCTTTCATGATTGGCCCTTTTTGGGGGGAGGTTTTTTTTTCTTTTGGTTTTACAGTTTTCCAAACAGAGAGATCTCCCTAGATGGATGAGATCTTATTCTGCAATACTCTCCAATTCAAACTACTTCTCTCGCTCCTCAGGCCAACACCTTTGATACAATCTTCTCCTGTGGCTGACCAGGTTATCGAACTTGGTCAAGCACGCCGCCAGTGAATTATCACCCGCCCAACCAAATTGATCGTCTAGTATTAAGTATGTATAGGCAAAGACTTGAGCATCAAATAAGCCTGGATTAGGGCGGCCGAAGAACCACTCATCAGAAGAGAGTAAGATGGAGAGGGAGCGCAGAGCGGCCGCAGCGTCGGAGAGGAGTTGGTGAGGGGAGATGAGATGCCGGCGGGTGGTTTTTAGAATTTCAGAGGAAGCTGCGGCGCGAAGGGCGTGAAGAGAAGGGAGGTGAAGGATAGGTGAAGGAGGGAGGTAGAGAGATTTGAGGAGGGACGTATTTGAGGGGTCGAGATAGAGAGTGTAAAGCTGTATTATAATATGAGTTCTCATATTAGCCTAAAGTTAAGGGACAAGGCATAGAAAGAAAAGGACATGGCTTACCCATGCGGGACGAAGGCTTTGACTTAACAGGGCTTCGTAGGCTTCGACTCGGGAAGGAGGAGGAGGATCTACTGTAGATTTATCGTGGGAGGAGGAATGGTCCCTAGCATAGCGGCCAATCTTTTCGCCTGTAAGTGGTATTGTTGATTTGACGCTGTTGCTGCTAGGAGATGATGTCGACTCGGATATTGGCGCTGATGTGGTCGTTGGGGGCAGTAGTAAAAAGGGCAGTGCGCCAGAGGGAGAGGCATGATTATTGGAGGGCACGAGATCAACCTCTACGCCGACTATGCGGAGGAATGTCTACATAACGGTTAGCAAAGAAAAAAAAGAAAAAAAAGAAAAAAAAAAGACAATGTCTTTGCTCTCCCATATCTCATTCATTATATATAACCGTTATCTGTTATGTATATATATATATATATGCCATTTCTATTCTTGCCAAGATGTATTTTTTTTGCATATCATTTTACCAGACCAGACTTACCTGCCATTTCAAGCACTGAGGATTGAAGCTTGGTCGCCCACGCAGAGCATCTTCCTCCGTCAGAGCAAAGACATACAGACAGGGTCGTAGACGTGATTGTTCGGGGCTTCGCTCGGGAAGAGAATCGGCAGGGAGGACAGTCAGGGGAAAGAGCTTGAATAGTTGACGGACGGGGGTCGGAACGGCGAACCAGCCGGAGCGCCAAGGGGGGCCGGCAGCGGCAGCCATGGGGGCGGAGGATACCCGGGCAATGAATGAATGGATAGAAGAAGAAAAAAAAGTCTTCAATTCGTGGGGTTCATTCAATCCTCGGAGTGGGGGGGG
>JACBYL010000793.1:0-20905 GCA_015266385.1 Trichoderma oligosporum | reverse complement strand
CGTCCCCCCCCCAGCCCACTGTTTGTCGCTATTGAACTCTCTCAACATCGTCACGCCAAATCCAAATTCCAATTCTTCCTCATTCTTCATTTTCTATTGTTTTCTTGCAACATCCAGCACCAGCAGCAGCCTTCCCTTTCCCGCTCGCCCTTGCGCAGGATTCGGCATCTGCATTTACGGCGCTGCCTTGTTTCTCTCTTCTTCCTCTTTCTTCTTTGCACCAGCGGCTAACCACCCGTTCATCTGGATGTGGCCTTCCGCTAATTAGGCGCCGTTCTTCTTGTTTCACCTCGATAATTTTTTTCCTTTTCTTTTTTTTTGGTACCATTCCTTCGATTTTCTCCCTTCCTACCTGTTCGCCTCGGTTTGGACGTTGGGAATCACGTCTCGTTGTCCTGGCTGTCGACGATCTTTGGGAGGTTCATCTTTCTTTTCCATTTTCGTGCCTTTTCTTGGGTCCACACGAGCAGCCGCAAACAAAACTCGCCTCCTCAACTGCTTGCGTCCATCCTTAAGAAGACGCCACCTCGGCCATATAATCTCGACCATCGGTCGTATTTTGTATCCCGATCTCTCAACAACTGGATTCAGCTGCGCTGTCCGTTGAATTAATTTCCAAAATTTACTGCAGTTCGCCCATTCATTCTTTCGAAACGTCTTTTCAATACTCGCTCTCTCGTTAAAATTTTATTCATTTCCTCTTTATTTTTTTTTTTTTTTTTTTTTCTTTTTTTTTTTTTTTTTTTTTTTCTTCTTTTTTCAAAAGTATAATTTTGAGCAACAAACCGGCCTCATTACTCTTAATAATCCAACTCTCGTTCTGGACGACACTAGCAAACTGTAACCTACGTGTCAAATCTTGTGAACGATAATAGTCTGAAAACCCTTTTTTGAGTACAAGAGACTCAAGATATACATATATAAAGAAGGCAATTCGTCCGAAATCATGCCCTCAGCCGCGGCGCGTCGGATATACGAAGACCAGATACCGACCTTCATGTCCGTCTTCGATATTGGGGCTGAGACCATGGCAGATCGAGAAACATTTACAGTGGTTGGTTCGAAGTTCATTGACGTCGAACCTAAAGCATCCTCTCAGCAAACTAGCCTGCACGCTTGTATGGCTTCAGATCAAAGCCACAAACAACACCGCGATAGTACCTCGACCCAGACTTCAGAATCTGCCGATTCTTCGCCCACCACAACGCTCTCCACTACAGACTCATCCCCCCTCTCAGATCCGTCGCCGTCATCATCACCAGATTCCCCCCTCAATCTGATCCCTTTGAATAATTTTCACTCTGCAAGCTTCAGTGGCCCATCGAACCCGGTTTCACTGCTTAGCATATCGGAGGCGAGCTCACCGGAGCGTCCGATGACATCTCCGGCGCCGAGAAAACCCAGAAACATGAAAGGTCTGTCTATTCAGCCTCCAACGACAACAACAGCCACATCCAAGACCATGGTTTCGGAGCCTTGCTCTCCGTCTTTTATCAAGCCTACAATTCCTGCTATGAAGAGGAAACCAAGCCTTCTCAGTCTTAAAACAAATGCTTCAGATTTAATTCACAAGACATCATTGGAAGTACCAGCGTCCCCTGGCATGGCGCCAATTCTGCAGCGTCGTGCGCTTAAACACTCCACTTCATCCCCGCACATACAGTCCTCCTCCTTGAAGACATCCACTTTTGGGCCGGCTGGAGGAATGACCTTTCCAAAGGTGCTTGAACGGAATGAGTCGGGCCTTTCGGAGTTCTTGCGACCAATGAAATCTAGCATGAACTTGACGTTTGATGCGGCAATTTTAGAAGAGGACACACCCATTAAGACGCAGCTTGCATCCCGGGCCGACTTTGATGAGCCTTATCGTGAGAATGAGAATAATGAAGATCAGAAATCGCCAGGGTACCCTGATGGGCCAATCGCCATCTATGGTGATAACGTCTATCTATATCTGGAGCCGACGGCCGAAGAAGCCTCTCGCTTTGATGTAGTTATCAATGTTGCACGCGAAGTCCAGAATCCCTTTGAGGCTAAGCAAGAGCAATTTAAACCTCCTTCACACGGGCCTTCCTCTCGAGGCAAAGGAATATCATCCAATCTGAGCCCTATTCCGGACACGGCTGTATCAAATGCCAGCTTTTGTACCGCTTGGGAATTTCAGCCTTCTGACGACGACACCGTAATGACGGACACACCTACGACACCAAAGGCTACTGTTTTCAACCCACCAGAGTACATTCATATTCCATGGGATCACAACACGGATATTGCTCCTGACCTGATGCACCTCTGCGAGACAATTGAAAATCGCACAAAGGAAGGGAAGAAGGTACTTGTTCATTGTCAACAGGGAGCCAGTCGTTCGGCTAGTCTTATCATCGCCTACGGCCTATACCAAAACCCCGGATACAGCGTCAATGATGCATATTACGCCGCACAAACCAAGAGTCGCTGGATAAGTCCAAACATGAAGCTCATGTATTCGCTACAAGATTTTCATGCTGAGCTCTCCAAAAAGAAGCGCATTTCACCTAGTTCCGGCCCCTATCGACCTCGAGCGGGACGAAGTCCATCTAAGCATAGGTTAACTCTTTCAGCGGACGCAATTGAAATGGCTTCAAAAGAACCGCACACTGCGCCTTTGCCAACGGAGAACAGTAGAAATAGGCAGGGGAACGACAACCAACTCTCTCCAGATCATCTATCAGGAAACTCTGATTCGCTTCAGTCTATTTCACCTGGACCCGCTTCAGCACCACTGACATTCTCGTGGAGAGACACCCACAGCTTTGAAAGGTCAGAGAAAGAGGAGAAGATGGAACCCGAACAAAAGAAAGCCAAACAAATGGAGCCCATAATCATGGAATCAGAGCCTAGTCCTCGACAAACAAAATTCTTTGAACCCCCACCACCGTCTCCATTTAGGCTTCAGGCACCTCCTTTGCGGCCCAAGTCAGCACAAGGAAGGATGAAATCGAGTTTGGCGCCCATGGGTGGGCCTCGGTTGAAGTCTACTCAATCCTTTTCTACTCTAGGGCTTCAGGCCCAATCATCTTACATCCCATTGCAGACTCCTGGCGAAAGAGCCGTCCATTTTTCGGCCATCTTTCCTGAAGATGATGTCGTAATGTCCCCCAGAGAGGAAGCCATGACGAGTAATTCGGTGCGAGACTTCCCAGCAATTGCTGGAATGAGATTCATTGGACGACAGGATCCTACCGAAAATTTCTTTTCTCCAAGACAATCAGCTTTTAGTCGAGATTCGTTCTTTTCATTTGGAAGGCCAACCAAAATGGCAGATCCGCGGAGTCCACCGGCTAAGGGTGAAGCGTCAATTATTCGATCCATTGATGATATCTTATGATGGGGCGCATCATGCTTTTATGACATCTTTTACATCTTACCACTCACGGCTACTTTGATACAATATATATTGTCTTACAAGGAAAAGTGAAAAGCACTGGTTTATTTGCTCAGGCACGATTCGTTCTTGGATCTTGGCCATTAGTGGCCCCCCTCACTTCCAAGCTTTCTCTATGGCATTTGCAGGCGTTCTCCCGTGTACAACATAAAGTGTCAGTTGCTACGAGTGGGATGGATTATTCATGAGTAGTCTTACTTGTGTATTTTCCTTATTTTCCCGTGGCATACTTTTCTGCCCTCGACTTTTGATGGCTCAAGATCGAGGAAGGGAAAAAAAAAAAAAAACAGGAACTGCTTCATCAGCATTCTGATTCGAATACCCTTGGGAAGGGGATTTGCAGATAAACCCCAAACTTGTTTCATGTACTTAAACAAAAAATATGTTTGTTTTTTCTTGTGTTTATATATACTCGCTCGTTATTTAGTCTTGGCTGTTGGATAATACCAAAATTTGGGCATCTGGGAGTAATTGGCTTTTCGTTTTGTAGGTTACAGTTTTCGGATTTGGTGTACAGTTAGTTGGAAATCAAGGAACTCCAGAGACTGGTGATATTATGGAAGCAGGTCTTCAGTGAAGAGAGGGGGTCATACAAGCCGCACCGATGAAGGAGGACGAGGCGAGAAGGATACTGTGATGAGGAAAGGAAATATGGGTAGATTAACGGAGGGGAAATCACACAATAAACAGAATTTTAAAACCAAAATTCCCAATGCTTTTCTTTTCTTCTGATCTATCTATTTGTAGGATTTCTAAAAAAAAATGCCACCATATATGTATTCTGAACAATTCCAACTAGGTAGGTGGTCCTGACTAACGTTCAAACATGATGGGTTAAAATATGTACGTTACCCTATCAAGCGGCCTTTTGATTTGTATATGTACTTGAAGAAATGTCTGAATTTCTTTTTTCTTTCTTTCTTTCTTTTTCTTTTCGTGGTCTCTCAGGAAGACTTTTTCGCCTTGGCAGCTTCCTTGGCCATCTTTTCGTTCCTGGCAATGGCGGCTTCAACACCAATGCCACCAAAGACTAACGTGACTCCTAACCACTGCATCTGTGTGAAGCGATGGCCAAATGCAAGGACGGAAATGATCATGGTAAACATCTTGCGTGTAACAGTAACGGTGACCAGCAGGACGGATGAAAATGTAGAGAGAGTATAAACTGACAAGGGATTAGTATAGGAGTCTGCAACGATTGATATTTAGTTAAAAGGTGGTGGAACATACAAATGAAGACTTGACCTAGGGCACCACAAGCTGCGAAGCCCAAAACGTCTTTCCAGACAGCTGGATATTTGGACATGAAGTCGATGGCGGCATTCATCTCGCCAGCACTGCCGGCAACATCCATTCCAAGCCACTCTCCAACTCCAGTAGAGACAAGTGCAGGGCTGCCAAGGAGATATAAAGCTGTGACGATGGTGCTCATAATGTTGTTGGCACACATCATCTGCGGTCCGCTGAACGGGCGAAAGGTCTGGAAGATGTAATCTTGCGTGCTGTTCGTGAGGCCATCGAAGAGGAGGTTGATGCTCAATAGCAGCAATCCCCAAGTAACGTTTGCTCCTTCAGACTGGGTGGATTTTTTGTGCTTGCGACCAGAGTGGAGAGTGAACACGGCGACCCCAGCAGTTACAGCAGCAACAACTAAGTATTTGTAGAGAGGGTAGCGTTTTCGGAAGATTGTAATGTGGAGAAACATAACAGGGAGCAGCTTGCAGCTCTTGGCCAGCAGGAATGTTATGTAGTCGATATGCGCAAGGCTGGCGTAACCAAAGGGACTGGCCAGACTATTGGTAATTGCAACGAGCGCAAGCGGACCGAGGATGCGGCTCGAGGGGATAATAGGCGGGACAGCTGCGCCCTTTGGAGTCGAAGCTAGAAGATAGATGAAGCCAACGGCGGCAGCAAAGACCGATTGTATTGTGTTGAGAAAGACAGGGAAATGCCAAACTTCCGGTGCTTCGACAGGACCGTACGTCTTCGTTGTCAATTTTTCTTGGAGGAATGCCCAGGTTAGGCTTTATGCAAATTAGCCAATGGAAAGGAAACATAATCTTCGACTTTTCTAGAAGAAACTTACAAGGAGGCGTATATTCCAGCAACAGCAATGACAAGCTGAACTAAGCCCGCCTCACCCTTTCCAGACTCTTGCGCCAACTTTGATTGAGTTGTGTGTCCATTCGTAGCCTTTGCCTCCTTTCCGTTGGTGTCTTCCCAAGTCGCAGATTGCTTGTTAAAGAACTCAGACGAGGATTCACGCTTAACAGCAGGTTGCTTTATGCGTGCCATTGTTTGCGGTAGAGAAGCGCGTCGTAGGCGTTATACAAGAACAATTTGTGATGTCGAGAGGGCTGCAAGAATACCTATGGCGGATTGATTGGACTTGATAGACGGGAAATAAATGAGAGGCAATTGTAAAGAGGAATAAGAAAAAAGACTGAAGAAACAGGCAAGCCAAGAATAAAAGGCCAAGCGAACAGAATATAAAAAGAGAGCGAGAGTGGGAGTGAGAGTGAGAGAGATGGTGGAAGAGACGTTTCGACTGGATTTGAAAGTGACAAGTTGGCATCATCTAAGCAACCTGGCTGGCACTTTAACGTCTGGGGAAGGACCCTGAGACTGGTGGGGTCTTAGCGGAAGGGAATTTTTCTAAATTGGGTTAGAAGCATATTGCTAATTCTCACATCTTCAGTTCTAAAAGTACCAAGTACTCTCTTATTTCTTACTACTAGTAACTTTACCTAGCAGAACCTAGTAGGAAGTTGTAATCATATGGTGGATAAAGCTTCACCCAGTCAAGCACATGAACCATTGACAATCAAATCAGCTTGCGTCCAAATATATTTCAGTCTCTTGCACAACGACTGACTAGATGCACTATTATCTAAACATCCCAATCCCAGATCCGTTTCATGCACGTGTCATGCCTTTCGTGCATGCTACGGGGTATTGCCTGATTCCTGCTTGAAAATGAGAAAAGACAGTGATCATTCTCTGTGTCAAAGAGAACAGTAAAGAGGATAGAGGGCATTGATGGGAGGTGACATGGGGGTTATTGTCATGTTTACATATCGGTCGTCGCGCTTCGATTTGTTAAAGTAAGAGGGATTGAGTGTTTTTGAGCATGTAAGATTTCTTTTTGGTTTTTTTTTTTCGGAGTAAAGATGAAACAAGTGATTGCGGTGCGAGAGAGTTGAGAAGAGAGTGATGATGAGTAGAGCGGCCGCCGAGAAGTGAGGTGCAGCTTTGTATGAGTTGATGAATGCACGCGGCATTGATCATCTCAAGCTGCAACTTCAACTCGGTTGTATCGATGTCTTGATTCCATTAATCTCAGGAGGAAGTGTTGGGAGGGTAAATTTGATGTTAATTGATGCAGGCCGGTGCCGCCATGGCTCCATGGTTGAGGGGGGAAACAAAGGCGTGTGAGTCGGAAGGTTGGAGTGATGACTTTTGACGATTTGTGTCGTGTCGTATTGTAGATACCGGGATGAGTTCTGTTCACATTGCCATCATCTTCAGAAGAAGAGGAATCATTGTTGCAAAGCACAGCGGCATCGTAATCGGCGCGAGAATCAACTCACGAGGTAGAGATAGAATCGCTCTGAGGGCGGGCCAGTTGGGATAGAAATGACACGTGAGAAAGCATAACTTGAGAGAAGGAGATAAGGGAAAATAAAGAGAGGGGAATGAAAGGAAAGGGAAAATAAATCAAACAAAACAGGACGGTGGCTGCGTTGAATGCTTTTGGCGATGAGCCATCATCATCAGAAATCCTGTCCCTGTTCCAGCGGGGGGGAAAGGAGCCTTGCGGCAAACCAGATCTGGACGCCTTAATCCGTCAAATCCGGCCCAAATACAGCTCATTCACAAGTAGTCCGAGAAACATAAAAGCAACAGCCAGTGTGCTCATCATTAGAGAGTTCGTGGTTTACTCTTGGTCTTGCATCTGACTGCGACGCATCTTCTCAGCCTCGAGATTTTCATAGAGTAAGAAGAGCGCAGACTCATTGGCCTTGGCGGTGCCCATGATGGTGAACATGCGCTCACCAGTCTCATCATGGGGAGCCTATTGCGTAATTAGTTTGGTTGCGAATATGATGCCGAGAACTAAAGTCATTATTTGAGACTTACCTTGGCGATAGAGATGCGAGCTCCCGAGGTCTTGCGAATCTCGCTGATCTTAGTGCCACCACGGCCAATAATGCAGCCAACCATGTCGGCCGGAATGCTGATATTTTGAGTCTGGATTTCCTCACCATTCTCGTCGTGGGTTGGGGGGCCGCGGTTTGCAGCATCGGAATCCGTCCGACGACTGAATGGTTTTGAGCTTCCGTTGCTAAAGTCAGCGCCATTGCCCGTGCGCATCACACGGGGGCTTCCATAATCATTCCGGCCACCACCGTTGCCATAGCCGCCGCCGCCACCCAAGCTTCCAGAGCCAGAGGGCTGTGTTCGAACGACAGGATTATAGAGCACCGTGCCAGTACCCCGCTGCCAATCATCGACCAAGCACTTGCAAATCTCCCAGATGGCTCGCTGGATGCCCTCGGGCGTGCCTTGAACTTCAACAATACGCTCAGTAGACTGTGGCAGCATCTCTTTTTGCGCAACCATGCGAACGCCGGAAACATCCTGAATATGCTTGATCTTGAGACCTTGCCGACCAATGATTGTGCCCATCTGGTTGTGGGAGATAAGCAGCTTAATGGCTATGGTTTTTTTTGTTTCTTAATGTTAGTCTTGTAAGCTTTCTATTATTAGGAGACGTAGTACGTACGGTGAGTTCCATTGCCTTGGACGATGCCACCCATGCCGATGGCGGGCGCACCCTCGAGAAGGGCGCGGGCAACGATGGCATACGCTCGAGAGATGGAATCACAACCGCCAGTAATGGTAAGGACTCGATCATGAACGCCTTGAACAACCTTGCTAACACCAGCCTTTACGCCAGTATCGTCACGAAGGTCGGCGACATTCTTGCCGCCTTTGCCAATAATAACGCCTGCTTCCTTGGAAGAAACAATGGCACGTAAGGTAAGCTGAGCCTGAGCATATTCCTCGTCCGTCTTAGGGGCGAGTTCCCCGTCGGGGCCGAGTCGCTCGTCCATCTTCAACTGGTCCAAGGAGTCCACAATATCGCCGCCATTGGACGGAAGAATATCCTGAGAAGCCGACATGATTGTTGCGTAGGAAAGGTGGGTGAATGGAAGGGGGGTATTGAAGAGGTGAGGTGGATGCGACAGAAGCTTTTGAGATCAGAGTAGGTAGGAAAAGATCCAGAAAGTCGGCCTCAAATTTACCTTGATTAATGTTAGCTCTATCACAGGTAGATAATTTATGGATTAAGACAGAGCTGCTGGGGTTTTGGTGTAGGTCGCGCATGCTGGCGCGCGCATTGTATGTAGAAGAAGCTGTGACGCCACTTGCGTCCAAGTTGCCGCTTCTCGCATCCCAACTCTTCTTACTGGGGAGCAGCATGTGAGACAGCACCACAGCGGGTTTGAAAACAAGATCGAGTTCTATCATGAGAGAAGAGCCAGATGATTGGCGATGGACTTACTTAATAGTTTTCAAAGAATCTGAAAACTGCGCGAAAGTTGGGAGGATGAGGGGACGTGAGACGGGGTCGTAGGAGAGGTCGAATACGTTGCCGTACTTTTTTTTTGTGTGTAGTGTTTTGGCAGGGATTTGGCGGGGTCAAAGAGGCGAGTCGGAGTGGGAGAAACGCGACAACGACCGATGTCCAAAGGCAGGTGATGCACACAAGAGGATTCGGAAGTTAAGAGAAATGAGAAGGAAAGGGGAATTTAGAGGAGGTGAGAGGGCGGAAAAGGGTAGAGGCGAAAAAAAAAAGGTGGAAAAGGAGAGAAGAGCGGGGTTTGAGAAGGAGGCGGGGGGGGGGGGGAGAGAGAGATTGAGATTGGAGGTAAGGTGAAAAGAACTTGGGAGGGTGATGGAGTAGAGAAAGTCAGGTGGGGGAGAGGGGAGAGAGAAGATGAGAATAGACGAGAAAACAAAGCACGAGCAAAAAGTTGGTACAAGTAGCGCCCAAGGATTGTGGCCAAGCTTTGTCAACCCACGGGTGCTGTTGCTTCTGTAACTGTCACTACAGTACCTACTACCTAGTACTCTTGGCCACTAAAAAAGCCCAGCGCACTGGAACGTTTGGACCTGCTGAACCTAAAAGCTGGCAGGGAAAAAAAGGTGAAAAAATAAAAGACACCCAAAAACCGAAGCAACATTAATGCGGCTGGGGGGAGGGGAAAGGTCAGGAACGGTCTTCTCCTCTGGCTCTGATGATGTATAGACAGACGTTATTTTGCGGACAGAGTACATAAAGCTTTCAGCTACCCTTGGCTTGTGGCGTAAGAGTAGAGGTAGCCTCCGGTAGGTAACTGCAGTGGGTAGTAGTAGAAGTACTTGATACTACCTATGCAGTACCTTAATGTCCACCTACTTGCATGCTACTAGGGAGGTATGTAAGGGGTCTTCTGTTGGTATCATCGGCTTGGTTTATGCAATCGAAACGTTTCCCAGTCGATTTAGGTCTGCTTGCCTAAAATGGCAATGGGGGAGAAATGCTCTCTTATACAGTAAGGTCTCTTGACATTATATGGAGACTTTATATCACTCTGGCTTTTCACTGCTTTACTACAGCAATTAAAGAGCTGTCATGACAACTGAAATAGGCTAATAAGCTGTGAAGTAGGCGGTACCTACAGAGTACTACTAGGTAGGTAGGTAGTAGGTTAAGTGACCCCAATACAACGTGACAGGGCCGTGTGGCTGGTTTCTCAGCAGGGGAACGGGAAAGCAACCGAGAATCCGCTCGGCGTACGGAGTACAGAATGTACAGTTACAGATGTTTGATGGAGTACTTCATGGCATCGCTAACTGTAACTGCAGTGTTTGTCGTTGAGCTGTGGTTTTTTTGGTGTGATAGATGCCAGTTTGGCCAAATCAACATGACGCATTTATCCCAAGTTACCCCTTTCCATGTTAATGTTACAATTCTAACTACATATACTAAATAGAAAGTCAAATGATAGTTATGCTATCAATGCTAGTTCGCCGATGTGAGTTGATTCAATATGGAACAAGATCCCTAATTTCCATAACAAGTGCTCTGTATTACAGAGTAGTACCTTAAGGTAGTTAGTTGGTGCCCCCCTCTCTCTCCGTATGCATTTGGACAATCAACATCCATTCGGCTGCTGCTCATGGCCAAGTGGACTAGGTGGCGTCGGGCATTTAGCTACCACCAGTCACAGTTACATAATCTACACCAAAAACATCTTATTGGTTGCTTGCTTGCAGTACCGCAGAAACACGCAACATAGGAGGTAGCGATATTGCCAAAGCCCAGATGCTGCAAAAGATGTTACCTGTAATTGGCACGGGGTAACTTGCCCGATATGTAGTCCTGGGCGCTGAGCTTATATATGGATTCCATTGCTTCATGTTGTGTGCAATACAATAATAATACTAAGGTAGGCATGCAGGGGATTTTGTACGGAGCACTCTGATTCATTTACTGAACTGGCTCTAGACTTTAATGTCCGGATATCAGGGCAGAATATGCCTTGCTTCCCCCAACTTCTCTCTTGTTTGCTGTATCGAAGGCTGGGGTGAGATTTATGTTGTTTATTAGGGCTTCTTCTTTGCAAATAGTTGTCCCTTATTGATCCATCTCTTCTATCTATTTGAACTTACCACCAGATAGCATCCAAGTATCGTAGTTTATTCTACCATGATGGGTGTAAGTAAGGTACCTATGTGTAGCACATGTTAGGTACTGTACTCAAGCATCTTATCCCAAGCGGATAGGCTCATCACCGCTGTCGCAATTTCTGCTCGTGCTCTACCCAAAAGTTCTTACAGGCTCTGTGGCCCCAGTGTTCAACCCACCACTCTCCAAAACTGTCCTCAATATCGTAATCAACCTTTGATATTCTTTCCTCCCTTTTCAGTCCGCATATTATACATGGCTTAGGTCCTGTGGGCACTAATTTGGCCGTTTGAACAAGCATATTCTCGCTCAGCTCGGGGACTTTGAGACCGAGCTTGCCTTCGGTATTGGCAGCCGCAACAGCAGATCGTAAGCGTCCTACATATTCACGCCAGATAGCTACTACATCTGCTGCCTCCCTGTCTTCTCGAGCCGACTGAGTTTTATCTATACCTGCGAGCTTCATACCCTTGCTGCCGGCAGCCGATATGGACATACTTTTGGCCAACATCTTATCTCGATGCCACCTATGTTTGCGACCCGCAATCACCCGAGCAGCAGTGGTCGCAAGAAGAATATAACCCTGAAGAAAGTGAATCGCTTTAGGGTTTGAAAGAACTTGTTGCTTGATAGAGGCGCTATGACCGGACATTGGCTTGAAGAAAGCACTCGCTGAGCTAAAGAGACTGGGAAACGCAGATAGAATGACTGATGGAGGTGGCACATTAGTTGGTGGAGGGTCGTCATCGCTTCCCCTTATGGCATCGGATTCGGCATGATCACCATCGTCCCAATCCCAACTTCCTGTCTGGTCAGCGCTGGGAATATCAGATTTGTTATTGCCACTGCCGCTGGGAATATCATCCCAAGCATCCCAATCGTCATCGACTTTCTCGGCGCTTAGTGACTTTGCTCCGCGATCAATCTTTGGCCATGCAGTAACTGGTGATGCTGATTTGAGCATATCGTGTTTCTTCTGAGCAGCATGAAAGGCCGTAACATTCGTCTTAATCTCAAGATCTGGGAACGGATTTCTTTCTTGAAATGATGGTGACTTTGGTGGGTTAGGAACGTTGGATGATGCGACTTTAAAACTCAGCGCTCCTAGAAGCTGGGGAGGGGGCTGCTTCTGCATGGGATTTACAACTGGTTGTTGTTCCAAAGGGTCATCAAGAGAGAGCAGATCTAGCAATGGTGGAGGGTTGGCAGTAGACGAGGGCATAGATACAGCATTTTGTTTTGGCAACATTGACGGCGACGGCGTCACTGTTTCGAAGTCGCCAAACTCGTCGTCATCTTCATCAGCTTCTGGTGGTGCCTGGAGCTCGAAATCGTCAGCATCAAAGAGCACATTAGGATCGCTCGGCGCTGATTTCACAGTGAATTTCGGAGGGCTTCGCATAACACCCCATGACGGAACACTGTCGTCGAGCTTTGGTTTTGAATTGGACTCCTGCTTCGTCCCGATGTCGACCAAGGTATTGGTCATAAGGTCGATGGTGGGCGCACGGACAGGTCTATTTCTGATCTCAGGCTCTTTGGCAGGAGCAGAAAGGCCTCTAAATGGATCGGGAGGGATTTGATTTACGGACATCGCAGCAGTAGGCTCTGCTGTTTCAAAATCTCCCCAGCCATCGTCGTCAGCATCATTCAATGCCTGTGTTGATGTTGTTGATTGAGACGGTGCTGGCCCCATAGACCAGCCACCAACTCCGCTCGGCTGAGATGGAATTGAGGGCCATCTCTCAACCGGTGAGGCTGTTGCAGTCGCAAAATCATTGAAACCAAAGTTGATAGGGCCCTTTGCTGCCGGCCTTTCCTCCTTGCCTGACGCAGCTGATGAGATGGATTGTCGTGGCGGAGGTGGCGGGTTGTTGTTGGCAAACTCGGCAAATAAGTCAGCCGACATGCTGGCAAATCCCGATATACATGCTACGTATAAACTGATAGGAAGAGAGATAGATAGGGAAGAGGGAAAACTAAGGTAGACAAAGCTTGCTTCTTGCTTCTTGCTTCTTGACAATGCTGATGCTAGAGATGGACGCGTTCTACGTAAGGTATGTGCAATATAAGTACGAAGTCGCCTGTGTTAATACGAATTAATGTGGAACATTTAAGCCTTTAGAAGTCATTGTTTGCAGGTGCCTTTAGGGGCGGCAATGGGGTGCCGGAACAGGGATTTAGCGCTAAATGGTCCATCGCATACCTGGTAGGTAAGGAGTACAGCGATTCGTGAGAACGGGTACCTAGCTGAGTGATTTAGTATTACGGAGTACTTTGTTGGTTACTCCATAGTATATGCAGCATGAAGTCAAAGGCCAGCGCCAGAAGATGCGGGGCTGTGATAGCGGACTTTGACGCCCAAACATCCAATGTCCTCACTCTAAGCTGAGGGTTCTGAGTGAGTTATCATGGACTGCCAGCCTCGTTGCGCTCTCTCTAATTAGGTACCCTGATGAACTTATAGAGTCATCTTACGCCATAAACGAAGTGTATGACATCCATATCGATGAAACCTGTCGCCTAGCCCATCTCGTCGAGAATATCTTTCATCAGCATGAGGTCGCTTGCCGAGACACAGTAAGTTAACTAGCCTCACGATGAGTGTTGAGGACGAGCAACTGACCTCTCTTTAAGAGCGAGATGGCAGGCAACTCAGACGTACTGCACTAGCGTTGAGTACCTACAGAATGCCGTCAGACATAATAGCTCCTCGAGCCCATGCTTATCAGGCTGTCGTTCTGTCTGCTGGAAGGTAAGCCTACTTGTGCATGCATTTTCCCCTGTCTAATGACTGTGGCCTGATAATGGCATCTTGAGTAAAGGTCTTTCTTCTGTCTAAGGAAGGGCATGATGCTGAGTTAAGCTGGCCTCACATCCTTCGTAAAAAGCGGGAGCAGTACAGCGAACGTCGAGATCATTTTCTCAAGTTCATAAAACATCCAGAGGTTCTCACTGAGCTCACTGTTGACCCTTTAAATGACGACCCTAATGTGAGTTTAAAATTTCAATTTGTCTTAGCCATACATTTAGCATTGTTTAACACCTAAAAGTCTCCATGGAATACCCTCCGCGAAGACGAGGTCATCAGGGCGGAAATTTTGCAAGATGTCCAGAGGCTTCCTGACGAAGCCACATATCATGAAGACTACATGCAGCGTATGATTCTGGACATCCTTTTCGTCTACTGCAAGGTAAATCCAGACAGAGGTGGCTATCGCCAGGGTATGCATGAACTCCTAGCACCGATATTGCATGTCGTCGAGCAAGATGCTTTGGATCGTGCTACGATATCTGCCAACGAAGATGAGAGCAATCTCGACGAAATTATGCTCGAAACCATTGACATATCATTTACCGAGCATGATGCCTTCATCTTATTTTCTCAGTTGATGGAGCACGCTCAATCATTCTACGAAGTCAAGGATGTACCAAACGCACCAAATGACGAACCATCACCGTCTCGATTCCCCGAGCAGACTTCTGCCATTGTTGAACGTAGCAAATTTATTCATGAAGTCTGCCTACAGAAGATTGACCCTGAGTTGGCAGCACATCTCTCAAGCGTAGAGATACTTCCTCAAATATTCTTGATGTGAGTAATGAGACAAATTTCTTTCAACAGCGTATTTTGTTCATATTAATATCAATGCTAATTTGATGAACAGCCGCTGGATCCGCCTTCTTTTTAGCAGAGAATTTCCATTTAATCAATTACTGGTACTTTGGGATGCCATTTTTGCTGTCGACCCTTCGTTAGACTTGATAGATCTTATTTGCTGCGCCATGCTGCTGCGCATCCGTTGGCAATGTGAGTTGTCCTTACTAAACTCATATAAATATTCTTTGGGATACCCTAACCTCTTGATCCAGTGTTAGAATCCGACTACTCTGTTTGTCTGCAACTACTCCTGAAGTACCCGCCCCCTGATCAACGACGTGGGCCTCACACATTTGTCGACGATGCACTTTACCTTCGTGATCACATGAGTCCATCTGGCGGGGCAGCCTTGGTCAAGAAATATTCGGGGAAGCTTCCAAACGCTTCAAAGAGTCCCGACCCTGCCGAAACCATGAGCTCACCTTTTACTGGATTTGATTCGATTCGTAGAAAAGGGTTTGGAATAAGATCACCAATTCGCTCACCGTCGAAGTTTCTTCAGCAACAGCGTGGAATGGAAAACATGATCCAAGGCGTTCTAGAGAGAAGTGAGAAGCTAGGAATCAACCAAGCAGTACGAGATGCCGTGGGTGAGATTAGAAGAAACATGCAAGGCCTAAACGAAGGCCTAAACTCACCATACCCGAGAGTCATTCTCACTGATGATAGCGCAGCAAAGGCATTAGCTACCATGGAAAGACGAAATCAACAGCTGGCAAGCCTTCTTGATGAAACCGTCACTAATCTTAGGGCTTTATCTATGTCCAACCTTGAAGATAAAGCCAAGAGCCTTGAACAGATCGAAGTAGCTGCAGCCAAAGTCCAATTCGTGCAAATCTATTTGCAAGATTCCTCCATGGATTTCCCGACTGTGAGCTCCCCTGCAGTTGAAGAGGTCCGAATCGCGAAGGAGAAAAAAGAAGAGAGAGAAATTGTCAAAGCACCGCTGGTTGAAAAAGAGAACCAACCTTTATCACCTAGATCTTCTGGTACGAATATATCCGCGCCGAGCCTAGCCAAAACCAAACCAAGTTTGGGCAAAATAGAGAAGCCGGCGAAGAGCAACGATCCACCATCTAATACGATAGACGCCACAAACAACAATACAAAGATAGATAACGTGTTGAGCGAAATACCTCCCAAGGTTCGACCGGCTGCCACCATACCTGCTAGATCGACTATAGCGCAGTCTTCATTCTCATGGATGCTGGAGCCAGGCGAGTCTGGACCCCCACAAAGTCCTCCAGCAGGGAAAACACCGCCGGCCCAACAAAAGAGACGAGTGGGGAACAATGCTAGCCGTGAAAAGAACGCATTCTTATTCGGAGAAGCGACATCTGAGTCGAATGGAAGAGATCCTCTCGGATCTGGAGACATTTTCGGCATGGAGCTTATTCAGAGCACTCAGAGGACGAAGGGAAAATAATTAATATGGGCAAGCCAAGGTATGTAAATATGGTATGAGAGGGCTCGCCATGGTTATATATGTTTTATACACGAATATGAGCGAATGATTACTAAGATGCCTGATATATTGACCTATCTTTATTTTCCTGTATGTGAATAGACTATGTGCGTGGAGATTCTTTCATGAGGCGCCGTATCATACTAACGGATATCACGCTCATGCGAAATGAAAAGATAAGAAAAGTCTTCATTGCAAGAACCCTTACCTCATTGAATACAACCAGAGGGCCGACTTGCTGTAATATAGATTGATTAGTATATGGCGATGTGTATGTTTGGCGGCAACGGTTCCAAGCAGCAGAGAAAGTCTCGTCCTCCTGGCAATTGGATATTCCAAGGTAGGAACAAGGGAATTGGAATGATAGTTAAAGTGATGGATCTTGAAAAGAAGTATGGGGAGCCATATCCTATATTTATATACAACGCGTGAAAGTAGGTAGACGGACAACAGACGGCCAATCAAACTTATATGTATCTTAGTCTCACGAGCATTTACTGGTAAGTTGCTTGGATGCCTCGATTTCCCTGGTTCGTTTACCGAAGCTAAAAATGGCGAATATCATAAACAATAAAAAAAAGAAAGGTTCCTTTCTCAATTGCCAGAAATCTTCCATTTTTGGTATGCTACTTTTGCGAGTCTGTTAAGTTACAAAGGCGCATGCTTGCTTGTTGAATGATTTTGAATGAAGCTTGTATTTGGCATATATAACTAGCAGCTTCGTATGGATTACTTAAATTTAATCTTTATTATCAAATTCCAATTCTTTGCCCATCTACAGGCATTGATGGGATACGACGTATATCAGGGTCTTTTATCAGCTGTCTCATCTAGAATCCTGTCATTCCCATGCTTCAAAAAGGCGCCAAGGAAGGATATTGACTTTTAGTTAGAGAAGCATTAAACCCAATAAAACCCCTTGGGATCACTTTTTTTTTTTTCTCTCGGTAAAATAATAGAAAAAGGATATCAAATATAGAGCCCAATCTTAATATTGTAGATACAAATAGCAAGGTGAGAGTAACCCTTGTCGACCGTTACCGGTTTTTGCAGTCCCTGAATTTTTTTTATTCACCACTTACGTGTGTCACATATTTCAGCTCGTACTTTCAGGGAGCCATGAATTCAGTCATTTATCAGATTTCCTCCATGCAAAACAAATAGTATGTACTCCGTAAAAGAAAGCTTTTGGGAGTCGAAGCTGCTTCAGGTGTACCGGCATTAACAGCTGTTCTAACTTACAATACGGAGTAGCCAGGCAGAACACGGAGGACATGCTCCGTACCAAACTCCGTACATACAATTAGGGCTATTTCATTACCAATGTCGCAAGCTGGTAAGTGGCTTCCAAGACATTGTTTCGTTTTCCTCAGCCACCGCGCCATATGATGCATCCCTGTTTAGCTGTGCAAGATGTGGTCATACAAAGTAATCTTCAATGTTTCTCTTTCTCTTTTGTGATGAATAATTTTATTGGTTTTAGATGGCAAAAACCATGAAGTCAGCATTAAACCATTTTAGCCGTGCCAATGACGTCGTCGTCGTGCCGTCCTCTAGAATCGTCATTAGTTCCTTTAGTGGTAGATGATTGACTTAATGCAAATCCAGCTCATCGAATAGAATATCGAGGCTTGCCAACCCTTTACAGGATCACATACGTAAGAAGACGTAACATGATGGAATCTTGCCATGCGCTGCCAAGATGCAAGATGGCAATGCATTGAGGCTATGGAATACTACAAATCATGTTACTGTATGTACTTGGAGTGACGAACCATAAGGGCACAATGGCTGGGCCGACTAGACAAGGATCACTGATCCCATTTCATCTATTAGCTGGCGCCATTCGGCCCAAGTTGTATTAGCCAGGGACACTCCCTCGAATTCTAAAACAAATCTAAGACGACCTCCTCGTCTCAGCATTTCTTCCTGATGGACTTTCAATTCTTCCAAATGCGCCTTTCAACAGGAGTCGCACTATACCGGGGCTACAAAGAACTTTTTCCCAATTCTTAGCTGAATAGCCACGTAGTGGCGCGCTCTTTCGAGTCGTCTCACGCAGCCGCCTTGCGGAATCCACACAATTTCCCACGGGTCTCAATTGTTTCGCCTTTCATTTTCAGCCTTTGTTAATTTTATTATTATCCGTCTTTTTGAGCTGCTTTGTTTGTGCCGCACCCTCCGTGCTACAATGTTGCCGCAATCCGGCCTTTCGGTCCCTAAAAGCGGCGTATCCCGCTTCTCCAAAGCCCTGCCTGTTGTACCAGGACTGTTGAACGAATACGACGACGACGACGACGACGCCGACGACGACGACGACGACGAGAGTAGCGTCGGTATTTATAATAATTATTATAATCATAATAGTAATAGTAATAGCAATACCAATAGCGATTATGCTATTCCAGCAAGGACCTCTTCACTAGCATCACCACCGCTGCCGAAACACCTTCCACTACCATCGCTGCCTACTCTACAACCAACAAAGACGCTTCCAGCGACACCGAAACCGAATCGCAGCAGTAAAAAGAATAGCTACGATAATAATACGGCCAACAACCAAACTGGTATCGCACCGCCGCTACTTGACCAAAGCAACTCGCCTTCATCGGCACTAATCAGCGTCGGTATGTTGAGCATACAGTCGCCGCCTTTGAGTGGCCGATCAATGATGGCCATCCCGCGAAAACCTATTGCGACCCTGCAACTACCCTCTCCCTCTCAGCAATATTTACAACAGCCATCTCCTACCTTCTCTTTGTCGAGCTTTCTCTCAGCTTATATGGGAGATGGGGATGAGTCGCAAGTGGAATCCTCATACGAAACTACGGCCACCAGCTTAGGCGAGGTTGGGGGACAGGAAGTCGCATCGCATGATAGTGAGAGGCCGGTTGCTGTTGCGGCTGCTACTCTTCCCAACAGCAAACCCGGAGCACAGACACGCCTGGCAAACGCAACGAATGGCAGTGGCTCACTGCCTGCTCGCCCCAACGCTGGTGTTGGCGGTGGTGCTGGTGCTCAGTATCAGCGCCCTGCTGATCGAAACCTCCCCCCGCCACCACCTAAAGATGACGAGGCCCAGAAGCCCAAATCTGTGCTGCCAACTACCACTACCACTCCAGAGCTGCCTACTCCATCCTCACCTCGGCCCGAAATCTGGAAGCGTCGTCCACACGTGAGCCAAGCTAGTAGAGAGCTTCCTGGCCTCAAGCTCGATTACAGCCACGGGTCAACCGCAGATACACAGCCCCCATCAGACAATCTGGCTAGCTCACAGAAGATATCCGAAACGGCCAAAGTCGCCGTCCAACGAGCACCACCGTTCGCCGGCGGCCTGCCTGGCCGGAATATTCGCCCTTCTTTGCGTGCTAAAACCAAGCCGCCTCCTGCTTCGCAGACCATGGGGAGCGAAACATCCAAATTTAAGCAGATCAAAAATAGACTTGGCTCTCAGCGTTCCGAATCGATATCCAGCACTTCTAGCACAAAAGCTGGATTCCCAGGTCCCCCAGCTGTCCAGAGACCACCGACACCAGAGTATCAGAAAGAGGACATCAAGGAGCTTACCGTCGAACCTTTTATCTCTCCAGTATCTCCAGCATCGTCTCCCGAAGCCCCAAGAGGCGCCTCCCCAGATTTTTCAAAAGATCTTCCGCCCAAGCCCACCAAAGATGATCAGACCAAAACAGCAAGCGCACAACAAAAACCCATCCCTCGAAAAGCACTGCCAATATCCCCAAGTCAGGACCAGATAGCTGCCAGGAATCCACTTCGCCCCCAGTCTAATGATACGAATACTAGTGCATCCAGCCAGGCGACTGGACCATCACTTTTACCTAGGAATGATATTCTCTCGGCACCAGTGGTTTCTCCCCCGAACGATGTTGCATCTGCCAATTCACGAGTTTCTGGAGATGCAACCCTGAAGCAGTCACAGCCTGCTGTAATACAAGCAAAAGCTCCTCAAGTAGCGAGGCCCCAACGGAGCCCTCAGGCGACCGCAGATCCTCGGCTTCTACAATCAGAGACGCAAGGGCTCCTTTATCGGGGTCGTGATGGCACGCTATATCCTGAGATGAAGGCTGATAGCGAACCCCATCCCAAGGCTGCATATTTCCCCACGCAGACGTATCCAAACTTACCAAGAGATGATATTATCAAGGCGAAACCGCTTACTAGCACGCATTTCGACTGTTTTCAACAGCATCGGGCCATGAATCGTCGAAGTAATAGGAACTGCCCGCTTACCTGCCAAACTTGCGAGAGAGCGGATTTTGAAGATCGCTGGGTGTGCACTTTCTGCCACCTGCGGATATGCGACGCTTGCCATCGGAAGTTAGGCAGTTATCAAAAGAATCTCCGTCGTTTAGTTGACAGCCTAGCTAATGCTGGCCATCCGGGTCTGTCGACCCAACCTTGATCGAGAACCGCCCTTGAGCTGCAGGCAATGTCCTAACACCGCATACCCCCAATCCTATCCGTTATATATCCTCACCTTTACCCCCTTTCCACCACCACTACCACCGCCACCCCCTTGTTTTTTCTCCCTCTCTCCATTATTCCTATTTTGTTACGACATCAAATGTTAATGTTTTGGGATCTGGATTACGAATGTCA